>JAQISU010000278.1:5335000-5405000 GCA_029339505.1 Unio delphinus
TCTATTGCATGTCAATGTGTCTATTGAATGTTAATGTGTCTATTGAATATCAATGTGTCTATTGAATGTCAGTTCGAGCAAAAGTCTATCATAATGCTTTCTTTCAATGTTTTGTCAAAAACACCAGCTTAGTTTAAAAAAATAGCTGTTTAGAATTTAACAAGATGAAATTGAGCGTCATGTCAGTTTTTCTCCCCTCTAATGTTGCACAAGTTATTTTTTCGAGGGTTTTAATTATTTTATATATATATATATATATATATATATATATATATATATATATATATATATATATATATATATATATATATATATATATATATATGCAATTCATGAAAATTATTCCACCCTCCACCCCATCCCCATTCCCCAATAAAATATACAAATAAATGAATAAGGGACATTTTGTATAGTTAAGGAATGACATTCTTTGTCATAATAGGATTCTGCAGACAAACTTGTACACAGGTATTTTCTACACCCTGATAAAGCATGTGTACGTTGAGTGTATATATAATTACTTACGTATGCATAGAGAGTATACAGGATCTATGACAAGTACGTAGAGAAAATACTTGGTAGCTTGCATGTAATTAGGGAGTATATGTGGTAAATTTACATGTACGTAAAGAGTATACGTTGTAAATTACCTATACGTAGAGAGAATGCATGGTTAATTACATGTTCTTAGAGTGTATACATTGTAACTTACATATACATCGAGATTATGCATAATAACCGGCATATATCTTGAGAATATAGGCCGTAACTTACATGTACGTAAAGAGTATACATGGTTAATTACATGTTCTTAGAGTGTATACATTGTAACTTACACACACGTCGAGATTATGCATAATAACCTGCATATATCTAGAGAATATAGACTGTAACTTACATGTACGTAAAGAGTATACATGGTTAATTACATGTTCTTAGAGTGCATACATTGTAACTTACATGTACGTCGAGATTATGCATAATAACCTGCATATATCTAGAGAATATAGACTGTAACTTACATGTACGTAAAGAGTATACATGGTTAATTACATGTTCTTAGAGTGTATACATTGTAACTTACACACACGTCGAGATTATGCATAATAACCTGCATATATCTAGAGAATATAGACTGTAACTTACATGTACGTAAAGAGTATACATGGTTAATTACATGTTCTTAGAGTGCATACATTGTAACTTACATGTACGTCGAGATTATGCATAATAACCTGCATATATCTAGAGAATATAGACTGTAACTTACATGTACGTAAAGAGTATACATGGTTAATTACATGTTCTTAGAGTGTATACATTGTAACTTACACACACGTCGAGATTATGCATAATAACCTGCATATATCTAGAGAATATAGACTGTAACTTACATGTACGTAAAGAGTATACATGGTTAATTACATGTTCTTAGAGTGTATACATTGTAACTTACATATACGTCGAGATTATGCATAATAACCTGCATATATCTAGAGAATATAGACCGTAACGTATACATGCACTTAAAGAGTATACGTGGTAATTTACATGTACTCAGAGGGTATACATGGGTGCTTACATGTATGTGGAGAGCATGCGTAGTAACATACATGTACTGAGAGAGTATAGATATTAACTTTCGTTTAGTTAGTGAGTATACATGATAACGTACATATAATGAGCATACGTGATAACTTAAAGATATCTTACATATTTTTAATTATATATCACTCAAGATTTTGAAGAGAGCAAACACACATTTGAATGTCAAATAAGGAGGCAGCATTGAAAAGAACACAGCAAATAAGTTTGGGTGTCTTTAATTTGTCATGTATACAATCAAGCTTTTAAAAACTGTTGTTAGCATACATTCAAAGAAAACTTGCATCTCTACACAAGTTGTATAGTGTGACTTAGCGGAATGTTGGTTTTATTTATTATTAATTTGTTTAAAAAATTGTTGATCTTCGTAATTTAAACGACTATTTGTATGTCTGATACTTAAATGGAATTTAAATTTGTCTGTCTACCTTTATGTCCTGTACATAAACTCTAGTATATCCTTGTAAAATGATGACACTTATATTAATTTTGTATAAATAATAGAAGTTTGTGATGTATAAAACGTAAATCATTTTTTATATACTTTGCCTTGGAATGGCTATCCCACCCGTTATACTACAAGAAACACCACAAAACATTTTTTATATACTTTGCCTTGGGATGGCTATCCCACCCGTTATACTACAAGAAACACCACAAAAACATTTTTTATATACTTTGCCTTGGGATGGCTATCCCACCCGTTATACTACAAGAAACACCACAAAAACATTTTTTATATACTTTGCCTTGGGATGGCTATCCCACCCGTTATACTACAAGAAACACCACAAAAACATTTTTTATATACTTTGCCTTGGGATGGCTATCCCACCCGTTATACTACAAGAAACACCACAAAAACATTTTTTATATACTTTGCCTTGGGATGGCTATCCCACCCGTTATACTACAAGAAACACCACAAAAAACATTTTTTATATACTTTGCCTTGGGATGGCTATCCCACCCGTTATACTACAAGAAACACCACAAAAACATAAACAAAACAAGTAAGGATGTTTCGTGAAGTAAGTATTTTTAGGTTCTGATTGACTTGAGACGGATATAAGTCTATAAAATTCATCTATCATGCATAACTCAGATTATTGGCATTCAAACAAAGAATCAGGCTATACAAAATAAAATCAGTATGAGTAATGCTAGGATGTTTGCCATGTAAAACGATGAGTCAATTAAGCGGTTAAACAAGATAATAATTAAATAATGCGTCATTTGTAATATCCAAAAATGCCATCTTACGTATGAGTCGAGCAGTACAATTGACATTTCTGTAATTCTAAGAGTGTAAACGGTAATCAAACGAAGTAAATGCACATGTATGCAATAATAATAATAATAATAATAATAATAATAATAATAATAATAATAATAATAATAATAATAATAATAATAATAATGATAATAATAATAATAATAATAATAATAATAATAATAATAATAATAATAATAATTATTGGTTGTTGACTCAGTCATATTCAGCAACAACAATTTGAATAAATAAGTAACGTTAATAGAGGGAAGAATTGCTTTTACAAATTAGTCATGTATTTTCAAGGTGCTAAACTTTATGTTATAATAATTAAGTAGAATAAAATATTTTTCTTTTCTGGTATTCTTGTCAGGTCAGTCTGTTTTCTAATGCTATATTTGTACAACTGTATTAAAAACTATGCTATGACATCATATCGCACAGATTTGCTTCTCTTCTAAATAATGTGTCATACTTTTAAGTAACATGAACAATAGAGCATTTACTTCAAAACCGGCAACAAAGGTTAAAGGGATAAAACACAATGGCCTCCTATGCTTAAATTGATAACGACGGTTAAATCGATAAAATACACAAGTCACTGACTCAAAAACTGAAATATTGAATGCATCGTGAAAGGAATAATATGCACCATATCATTATTCCAGAAATTAAATATTAACAAGAAAATCACCGACCTAGACAAGTCGCATTAAAATTCGTTTCATTTATGTCTACAATTTAACATAGTACATTCGTTTCATATCCTTAAGTTTTAAGCTTTGTCTTTTCATATGTAATCTCTCTCTCTCTCTCTCTCTCTCTCTCTCTCTCTCTCTCTCTCTCTCTCTCTCTCTCTCTCTCTCATCACTCCGGCGGCTTAGTCGTTAGAGCGTCTGCCTTGGTTACGGGACGTCGTGGGTTCGAACCCCGACTGACTCATACCGATGACGTATAATAAAGAATGATATTAAGAGGTTAGTGTTAGGACTGGTTGGCCTGGTGTCAGGGTAATGTGTATAGTATGGGTGGGCCATGATGCTACATGCATTTGGCATGATGCCCCAGTACTAGACATATAGAATCTGTCAAATTGCAGACATCGTGTCATTACATTTATTTTTTTTTTATATTGATATGTGTCTTTATTGATGTGCGTCTTTACTGGTACGTGGCTTTATTGATATGTGTTTTTATAATCTTATGAAAGGGAAGGGTTGCAACTGAAGTTTAGAACTTGTGTCCGAATACCAATGGCTACATCATCAATATGGTCATAAACTATGTTTAAACTTCAAAGTAGGGCTGAGGAATATGGAATAGTTTGAGTTATCTGTGTAAACTCTTGCTCTTTGTCGGTGAATAAGACTTTAAAATTTGGACATAATAATTACTGCAGTGATGGACCCGAGGCTGTAATATGCCTGGTTACTCATAGTTTGTCTTAATACGTTAAATCGATCACATCATCAGAAATGTTTTCATTGCAAAAGTCGATTATCTGGCAATCAACATCGACCAAAAGAAATGTAATTGACCGATATATCAGCAGCTGGCATGCAAATATCTTCAGCCGCGCATTTTGGGTAAAGTATATGTCGCTTGCTTGCTTACTATGTCAAAGGTTTACAAAAATGTTGCAGGAAACATGGTTCATTCAGAGAATTATAGAAAGATAACAAAAGGACACTAAGGGCTAACAATATTCAAGGCGAAATAATTACCGCGGATCGTTGGATAAGATTGATAAAGAAGAACCATCAGAAAAGGTGTAGCGGTTACGCTTATCGGAAACATCTGTAAATTGTGTGGTCTACCTTTACCTATGTACACAAACTATTGTATTTAAAATGTTACTCCTAATTTCCAGTCAGTGTATATAGGATAATAAAGCAAAGCTCAAAACACTGTTATTGTATCACTCTCCAAAAGTGACATCTACTATTTGTCATGTGATCACTTCATGAGTGTTTAGCTTTGACACGGACATACATGCCTCCATAAAGTAACCAACGGATTAAAGACTAAGGAAATAGCGGTACTTACTGTAGAATAGATTATTTATTGTGTTATTCAATTAAGGATTAAATGTCAATCTTCACGAGTAATGATTGATGGAATCCGATCTTTTATATAAAAACAAGTCCTTGGGAGTTTAAGATGCATCAACCAGAAACTTGCGATAGTGAGTACTGGATTCAATCTGTCTTTCAGTGATCAAATCCCGTCTGTCGGACTTATAGAATTTGAGCGACTTGCACATAACAGCTTCTGCTGACTATCTACAAAGTAAGTTAATTTTTTCCCAGTGATTGCAATGCTTTCGCTGCTTTGAGTATTATTTACTTCGATACCAAATTTATGCACTTCTCAACGTTAAAATCTGAATTGCATATCAGACTTCCGTACATATTGCAGGTTTTTTTCTTTTTCAAATATTCGCTTCTTTGATATTCTCACCGTCTTTGTTCATCTGTCTTACGCGTCTATCGGCCAGATTCCCTCTATTTCGTGTCAGAAAACACGATACGTGTTTTCAGTAAGTACCTTCTGTCATAGCAAGGGATTTTTCGCTTAGGATTAGACAAAAAATAACAGGCTATATAATTTCCTAACAAGCGCACTACTCTATGGAAGCTATTAAAAATAAAAACAACTTTATGGTCTGTTTCGCAGTAGTATGTCCGAAAATTGACCATATACCGGCCAACATATATTGGTTTATAACGAAGAGACATACCTTTAATACATCTAAATTCAGTTCAAGGACACTTAAAAAAAATGTAATCGGTTTGACGACTGGCGTCATGTTATGAGGAAATGACACAAAGTTTGTTTCATTTGGTAAGGGCACGAGAAACATCTGATTGTGTTAATGTATGAGACTTATTCCACTGAAACCTATTTTAAAATACTGTGTGTCCAGATATAACGTACAGTAAACATACTGTTATTCTTAGTTCAGAAATTTCGCGGTTTTTCCGATGTTAAGTTATTTTGCTACTATACGTTGTGCCTTTTTATAAGCATAACTAGCGTATTGTGCCGGTTTTGTATCCACTGTGTATTTTGTGAAAACATATTAAGCCATTACAAGTTTACATACATTTAAACATGAACTTTTAAAATCTTACATACAATTAAAAAATATAAATTTACAATTATTAATAAAAAGCATAAGAATCTAAAATGAATACAAAAATTAATATAAATCTACTGGACGTGGAGGGATTGGGGTTGTGAACGATGAAAAATTAATGTGTGATTCACGCTAAGATTATACGAAATCAGTAACTAGGTCTTGGAACGCGATGATATAACAGATCGTCTTTTAAGCTAATCCTAAATTTATCAATCTGTAATGCCAACCTCATAGTAGTGATAAATAGCTTTAATATGTTTTATATAAATTGTTACTCTATGCCTCCCGTCGAGAACTGACCAAACACTGTACGTGCTTGACGAAGTAGGTAAATCTTTGTGGTGATTGTATAAGTTCTTGCATTCCACCTCTAAAGTTTAATTAGCCTTCACGCTGACTAATTTGGATTAAGGATTTTATTATTTTTCTTTCTTTCTTGCTTTTAAATATTTGTCTTCGTTTTGCTGGTGAACTAAATGGCTTTTCTTTGCTGCACATATTTGACAAGCAAAATAACCTTACATGGGAACTATGAACAAAATAAAATATCGGATGTTTGTACCCCACACACGGGAAGATAAAATGGTCGTGCCTAAGTAAATTATCATGTTGCCGATTCTGACATTAAAGGTAGAAGTAGTCATTAAATGTACAGAGTTTTTTGTTGTTGCCACAATGCGCATTATTACTTTAAAAAAATTGCATAAAAACGCCGAATTCCCAATATACTGACTTTGCATATGCTTGTATGCTCACCCAAAATAGACACGCAACACACACTGTTGCCAATAATGTTATTTCTCTTCTTTCTGTTGGGTATTATATGAAGTACATTTCTTGTAAAGAACACGTACAGTAACGCAATTCAGACCCAGGGGGTCTGTGTTAAGACAATGTATACTCAGTTCATTATGGAATGATAACACTCGACTAAAGATAGACGTTACAAGTTTCGTGCACTCAGCAATGCTTTACTCATTATTTACAAAACAATTGATAAGACATTACAGTGCACATCTGGTTTTCATTCCTTCCTTTTTCTTTACTTGTTTGACGAGTATATTTCAAACGCATCATTCTTTCAAACTTCTACATTTTTTCTATCTGTGGATATTCTGTAGTGTAGTCATTTCGTTACATCCCGGTTTTATAGTTTACCGATTTTTCTAATTGGTGTACCTATCAATGTTATCAAAGGAGGGGATATCCTTTTTTTAAATGATCTATGAATAAATACTAGAAACAATATGTATCCTTCTTGCATGTACTCAGGGGCGACAAGAGCGGGGTGAGGGGGCAACGGGGATATATCCCAGGGACACGAGCCCATAAGGGGGCCTAGAACGAACAACATATTTTAATTTTATAAAAGAAAACTGTTTTTGGAACATGAACTAGGAGAGGCTCTGATGTTTTTTTTACCCCATATACTGCGAATAACAAGAAACATGTACTGTATATAGTATTTAAAAAGTTGCAACAAAAAAAAAGACACAATTCTCCACGACAAAAGGCACTTGAAATGGTTTTTCTCACGTTTGACAAAAGCTATAGGTGCTACGCTATATCCAAAGCGATAATATTTTAAAATATTTTTGGTGTAAATTATTTTGAGAAAAAATCACTATGAAACTGTCAAGGTTCGGCTGATGGCTTTCATGACGATATCGAGAGGTTTGCTACAAGATTATGCCAGTTTTAATCGATACTTGAACATATTTTATGTTCATGTGCCACCTCTATGTAAGATTATAATTACATACATTCAATGTAATCTTTCTCGTTCCCTCCTCCACCTCCTATCGGGTTCAGTTTTTGGGTTGCCTTTTTGTTTACTTTTTGTCTTGATGCAATTGCATACTGCATACTGCAGTAAACACAAGATGAACAATTCACATGAGATTAAATTAACGAAAATGATCAACACAATAGGACAACGAGTACATGCGCTTACACTTCTGAGGATTTAAAAAAATCCGTTTTTAACGTTAAACTACACTAAATTTTGACTGATTGCATTTTTATTATATGTTTACGACAATTAATTGTAAGTTAGTTTATTCAAATTATGGAATGAAGGCCGCCATTTAATAATTCAATTTTCTAAACTGTCTTTAATTGGCATCTCTATGAAGAAGTCAAACCATGCCAATCATCACATTTATTTTTATTTTTTAAACTATATTTATAATTTTTTTTACTTATATACACAGAGTATACAAAACTATAAGAACTATCAATTATGTTCAATTAAAAGGTTCCAATTGCATTTAAGCTCCGTCCTAGTAAATTGATCGATTACGGTAGTAAAGGTCTCCAATGTTTAGCCTAAGTCTTTCGGCCTGTGTTATTGTATGACAGTTATTCAATAATCTAAAATGTAGATTATGATCTTTTTAGATAACATTTTGATAAGAAGAAATAAATTAAAACGGTTTAATAATTTGACTGTTTACGTAAGGAAATACATGGAACTATTAAATAAGTGCTGATAAGGCCAGTATATTAGGTAAGAAATAACGTTTGATTCGAGGTTTATCCAGCACAACTACCCCTTTTCTAGATATTAGTCGAATAAATATGTTCTGTTGCAGGCATTATTTTAAATTAGCATGAGGCAATAGTTTCGAATGTTTTTATTTTCCTCTGTTTTTATTCACGAAAGTGGTTTTCAAGTTTAAAGCAAAAACGCCTGTTAATAATGGAAATATTTCTACAAACTACACTATTTTGTAATTGGATGAGAATAGATAACAATATCGAACTAAAGCACAGGGGTTACATTATCTTTCTTCATCAAATATTCCTACTCTTTCCGGTGAAGCTAAAGAAGCCAGATAAGTGCACCTCATGATAACTGCAATTGCCTTCGTACCAATTTGTTTTTGGAGCCGTTATTTTATGGATAAATTGTATATGTTCAACCTTCGAACATTTATTACTTATATTACGACTCTATTATCTTAAACTAAGTAAGAGAAAGGTGCGAAAACAAACCAGTTTTGTAAACTTCAAAGAAAAAATATATTTCTTAGAACACAAAGTGAAAAATGAAAAAAAAATATTGCGAAGTAAATTTTTAAAAAATCATACAATTTATAATACATGTCCTAATGATTAAAGTTCTGAATATACTTAAGTGGTATTACAAAACAATTCCATCATAGGAAGTGTTGATGTGCCCGTGAAGGCCTGTGTCATGCTGACGTGTACACATCCATTTGTTACAATTACAATAATACAATCCAAGAATATATCCTTAGTTGAATTTCAGTGTGAATCCAAATCTCTATATTTCCAAAAATGTTAATTTGGAGCACTTTATATTTCCAGAGAAGAATAGCTTGAATTAAATAAATAAATCAAATTAATCAATTATAGTCAGAATGAAATACTGGAAACAACTATAATACAAATTATGTTGCTCAAATTTACAGCATGAACGAATGATTTCTAGATAAACAAGATTATATTTTTTATATTAAAAAACTATTATCAAATGGAAAATTTCATTTCCGGACAAGGTCAGTTTCAAAATACAATTATCCGTAACATAAAATGAATTAAATAAAATACGAACTAACAAACAAATCAAATTATATATATATATATATATATATATATATATATATATATATATATATATATATATATATATATATATATATATATATATATATATATATATATATATATATATATATATATATATACAATATTGATCACAGATCCTAAGCTCAAACAAAAAAAAGAGGACTATCTATATGAAGATTCTTTATCTTTTTTCCATACTTAGATTCGGTTATGTATAGCTAGAAAGGCAAATGGGTGTACCTGTTAGTACTAATTATCGTCGTCAATACTGAGATTTCATTAGGTTTAGTAGCTAGAAAAGACAGACCTCACGGTGACCTCGAATATTCCTACTCTTAATTATCTTTTCGGTACTTCTACTAAAAGGGACACTTTGATATGGCATACCTAAAAAGGATTTACAGTTTATATTCTTCTCATTTTGTTTGGGAATTCATAGCCAATAAAGGATGAAGTGCAATTCTTAAAAGTTTAAGTTTTCGAATTTCAAGTTGGAACTGAATTATATAATAGCATGGACTTTGATAAACTATTTTTAAAAGTAATACCTGTTTAATCTTGTTTCTTATATCTACATATAGTTAAATTAAATTTTACTAATATCAATTCACACCCTACAACCCCACAAAAGATCCAATTACATCTATTTCAAAAGCTTGTATAAATATCTCAGATGTAATGTTCAATTCACTGGCTATCAAATTTTAAATTAACTTGCACATACTTCACTTTTTAAGTTTCAGTATAACCTTTTTGAAAATATCTAGTCTTCGATACTTCACCTTTGTAATTAAATTGTGTTTGCAAATACGACCGTCAAACTTGCTACCAACATAATATAAGAACATAGACTTTTATTTGTAATGCTTTGTAAACAGTTGAAGAGTACTTTATTTGGTAACTATAAAATCATGGGGCTCATTTCAATCAAAACTGCATAAATCAATCAGCGATTTTCAATATAATGGTTATTTTGCCGTGACGGTCAGTATAGATACATAAATATACTGTAGTAATTTGTCAATTGGGCACGCTTGGTATGTTTTTATCAGTCGTGGACAATAGGCAGTTCATTTATGTTTCTTCTTCTGAAACAGACAACACTGTACGACAAGACGCACTCAGATATGTTCAATGGTACTGCTACGTTCTATCTGAGGAGGCAGTATTTTTTGAAAGTTTGTGTAAATGATTTTTTAGAGTCACACAATATACATCAAAGTGCGGTATTCCTAGAGTGTGTGTTCAACGGATTACTCATGTATGATATTACACTTCAGTGATAGTCCCAAATCATTGTCAACCTGCTAGGGTTATGCCGATGGGGTTCACGATGATTTCGAGATTTTCTACAGGATTATCTATGATTGATACTTTAAAAAAATTATGTTCAAGTGCCACAGGTATGGACGCAAATACGTACATACACTCTCTCTCTCTCTCTCTCTCTCTCTCTCTCTCTCTCTCTCTCTCTCTCTCTCTCTCTCTCTCTCTCTCTCTCTCTCTCTGCACATCTCTATCCATCTTACTTTAATTTATTTGTTGTCCTTTTGTACGTCCTACAATTAGATACTGCATGAGATTACATTAATGAAGATTCTAAACACAATAGGACAACGAGCACATGCGCAGATAGATCTCAGGTATATCATGGATTACATATGTTGTTAACCTTTAATTAGGCCTCTAAAGTTTGACTGATTTCAATTTAATTATATACTTGTTTGGGTAGTGTATGTAATTCATTGTACCCAGTTTTTACAATTGAAGGCCACCATATAATAATTTGATTTTCAAAAGTGTTTTTTTAATAGACACTTCTCCTGTATGAAGAAGTCAAACCGTGGCAATCGTTACTGTTTTTATTATTGCAGCTGCATTCCTTCATCTAGTTATATACCAAAAATATCAGTCCTTTTCATTTATGACGATCGAATTACATTTAATCTACGTCCTTGCATTTTGGACTATTATTAGATATCTCCAAATTTTAGCCGAAGTCATGGGGCCAGTAATATTGCATTAATTCAGTAATGTAAATTGCATACAATGATCCTATTGAATATAAAAAGACGTTTTAGAGAAATATTTCGTCGCAGGAAATAAATCAATGCGTCGGCTTTACTAATTTGACTTTTTTCATGGGGAAATACTTCGAACTATTAATTAAGTGCTAATGGATCCACGCTATTAACCGGGAACATTCATGATGTTCAGGTTGAGTTAGAATGTTTTGACGTTTGAGCAGGAACATAATCCAGATGCTAGTCAAATGAAGAGATTATGTTTCATTAATAATATTCATTAGCCTTCAAGCTAAAGTTCAGATATGAGCATTCTGAGGTCATATTTTTGAATTTTTTTTCCTTCTTCTGTGTACGTGCATTTGTCTTATTTACAAATGTTGGGCTAAAAAAGGGGGAAGCATTATATAATCACTTTTACAATTGACTCGGAGTTTAATTTAGACTTTTGCAAGTGTGTTTAAAAAAACTAATATTGTGAAGGATGAATTTAAAAATGTAACTATACCTGCAACATTTAAGAATAGTGTCAAGTAACTCACAACAGGGACTACAGGTACATATGGTGCATATGGTTGTATCTTTAAATCATTTGTAGAATATTACGTTAATGAAAGAAATACTAAAACTTTGTCCACGGTCATTTCTATTTGGTGGTTCTTTGTTTTTCCTGAGCTGTCTGTTATTAAAGCAAAATAGTGACTGACCATATACCCGTCTGAACTTAGAATCACCATGGCGACATGTTATACAATTTCTCATGTGCTTAATTTCTTCTATGCTACATTCCATTGACAAACTGTTCCTCAGTTGTCGTTGTTGAACACCATCACTTGTAGTAAAGACTGTTTTGACTACTGGTGTTTGCCTCCGTTTGAATTTTTTTCTGTGCAATTATGATTGATAAGAAAGTAAAATTAATTATGACAAGGGTAGATCGGATTCAAAATTACATTATCTTTATTAAATTTTAGTAGACGTCTTGCGAACCATATCAAGAAATGCCATTAAGGCCGTTTTTATATTTTTTCTTACAGAAGATATTATGTGAAATGTGGTGGTAAATCATGTAAGGTTAGAGAGACATCTATTGAGCGGTTTAGTAAAGTTTTAAAATAATTCACAATCTCTTTCAGTTCCGTCTACGACAGGAATCACGCTTACGTGCAATAGTCAATACGACTTTAATTAAATATGCGCGGAAGATCATGGCCGGCGCTTCCGCTAGGCGAACTAGGCAATTGCCTAGGGCGCTGTGCTAAGGGTTTATTTCATGATGAGCGGGTGGGGAGGGCGTTAGTGGAAGGGGGCGCCAGGTATCTGATCTCGCCTAGGGCGCCAAAATGCCTTGCACTGGTGCTGCGGAAGGTTGATATGTAATTTGTTTTTTTTTTAAAAAGTAAACCAAAACATTCGATCTTCAGTAGAAACTTTTGTTACGTCAGTACAGTAACTTCTAACAGGTTGAGCACAGGTCACAAGTTCAAATTTAAGCATAGTTGTTCTGGTCATGTCTAAAATCACGATGACCGTTCTTCATCGTGAACTCGGAATCTTTAATGTGTTGTTATTGTTGTTTTGGGTTGAGTGCTATTTCTCAGCGCATGATAGGCTACACATGGCGGCCAGTATAATTGGTGAAGAAAGAAAACGGGAAAACCATGGTAAGAACCACCGATCCATGCGAATCACATACCCACATTGGTCGAGCGCGAGACTCTGATCCAAGCTAATATATTGGAGATAGCAAATATCGGTTAAGGCTCGTGCTCTAGAATCCTCTAACGTTATGGGCCCTTTTTTCCGATTTAGCTACAGAAGCTATGTGATTACAAGTCATGGGTAACTGCAATTGCCTTGATACCAAGTACGATTTGTATAAACGTGGATATGTTTAACTTCGAACTTTGAAATATTTATCTTCTAATGAACCTGGGTTTTATCATCAGTAGTCATTCAGGATCGTACAAACGTACAGCAATTAGGAATTGGATTATCAGAGATTTCAAATTCAAACTAAAGTACAGGAGTTTTATAATCTCTAGACTCGTCGTAATTATAAATGTACCTGTGCTTATTATATTCATTAATATTCAGATTGATTAGACGAAGCCAGAGAAGGCAAATGATTCGAGCCTATCGTAACTGCAAATATCAATACCCGGGTTTGATTGGATAAGCCAGAGAAGGCAAATTATTGTACTTTATTGAAACAGCAAATGTCAATATACGGATTTGATTAGATGCAGATATAGAAAGCAGATTATTGTACTTCATAGTAACTGCATATATCCTTGTATTAATTATCTTCATCAGTTCTAAAATTTGATTAATTATAGGTAAGGAAGCCAGACGATTGTACGTCAAGATAACTGTAAATATTCCTGTTAATATTATCTTTCCGAAACAGTTACCTGATAGGGAAAATTTGACATGTAGTGTCTAGAAAGGTTTGATTTGTTATATCTTCTCTTTTATTGAGGATAGCATAGTCAGAAAAGCGTGTATTGAATTTATTTTAAGTTTCAGTTTTATGAGTTCAGGTTGGAACCCAAATAAAATAGTATGAAATGTGATAAGTTATTTATACGAGAAGTTATTATTTTTTCTTGTTGCTGATACTTACAAATCTTTAATTCATATTTATCAACGTCACAAAAATCAATTTACACACTTAAACACGCCAAAAAGCTAGTTACAACATTTTCAAATTTTGTTTCATTTCTCACACGTATAATGTTTAGTTCTCCTTGCTATCAACATTTATGCTAACTTGTCACATATTTTACTTGTTAAGTTTAAATATGGCAAGAACACAGCCTTGAAATTACTAACCCTAAACTTGTATCCCAATAATTGATTGGCATTGACGTGTTTTGAAACCACATTCACCAAGTGATTGAAAACTATAACCTAGTTTTGCACGTACCGCACTTATCGTTGACAGATGGATTAATTTGCATCGCACTTTCGCACATTATATACTGCCATTGAAGTGGCTGTTTATAGACTATGTTTTCTGTGCAAACTTTTGATGAAAGTTCTTGACGTGAATGTATCTTTCGTTTACGCAAAACACACGTGAAAATATTCCGATACGATTTAAATATATAAACATGGCTATTAAGTCTTTCACCCAGAATAGTCTTTGTAATCAGAACGTATATGCACAGTCTTGTAAATCATAACATAGATAAGGCATGCAATAACGGTTAAGTATTTGTCCTTTTTACGACGAAAAGAAGAATATAGTATCCTCTGAACGTTATCTAGATCGTATAGGTATGTACAACTACACAGTTTTTAGTTTCGTTTATGGTCGATAACTAAGACCTTATACAAAGGCCCACACAAATGTTAGCTGCAGTAATTACTGTAATAGATCACAGAACATCCAACCAATTAAATATTATAATTTTCAGGGGAAATAAATTGCAGCGAAAAATTTTCCCTGACAATATAACTCTACTTAAAGATTTAAAGTCACATTGAATTGTTTGAGGGATATGGATAGTTCGAGCCGATTCAGACGAACATATTGTTTAACATTGACTATCGTATATCCTGATCGGAATGTGCACTCTGTTGCGGAAGATTTGGAGTTTTGGTTTTAGCCATTGGATCAGCTTTATTTACGGTGATTTTCAAAGAAAGATTGCCTCAGTATTATGCGCATTGAAGTATGACCGCAGTATAATGGACAGTGTCTGCTTTTAAAATGTTAGTCCAACTGGATAGATGACACTTCCTTAGACGCTTTATTGTATTATATACTTGACTTAATAAATAACAGAAGATTCAAATAGCTATTTTTGCATTGGCAAATACTTTGTCAATCGCTATTCTTTTAATATGAATCGATGACACACGGCAAGGCAGTTTATGAATAGCTACCGTACATCTGTACACAGAGTACATTAATCTTTGATTAGAAAAAAAATATTTGTTTGGAGCTTAACGATTTTGTCACCGGTTTGTGCATGTAGATTGATGTATTTATTTATAATATTATGAAAGTAATATTCACAGACTATGATCGTCTTTTTTATATTCATCGACAAGTCATGTTTTGTTTATTCTCCATACCTTTATATCTATACGCACTTAGGTATCTACCGGCAAATTGTGGAATTGACTGATAACTCACTGCTGAATTATATACACACTCAGACTACTGAACCGTTTGTTTATGCTTAAATACGTTAGAATTGATTACAAATTTTAAAACAGGATTGACATTAATACCGTAGACACGTGTAATATATATGAAAATGGTAAATATATTCGGTCCATGCAGTTATTCAGGCTTGCACGGAATCGTGGTTGGGTCGCGACCAAACATTATTGTAAACACGAGGAGTAGTGTTTGTTATTATAAGGGTGGTTTCATATTTGTGATCTAAATGAGTATCATTTTTTCGTATTTGCCCAACTTTTGGCAGTAGTTACTTTGTCTACTTGTTTATCGTGAAATATATGCAATTTCCGTTTGATTAAGTTTGCTAAGACGAGAAGAATGATCATTTTGATCCCAACACTCCAATGAATAGGTTGGAATTAACGCTCAGTTATGGAGGGTAAGCTTTGACTGGGACTATATGCAGTTGTGTCGAATTTTATTTAATGATTCGTATGATTTTTCATGATTCACATAGAGGTGTTTAGATGATAACATTTCTTAGTTTAATTTATATGCTCGATTTCACCCGCGTCTGAAACGATACGAAAGATTCTCGAGTACTTAGTCTTTATTTCTTTACATACATTCGCCGGTGTGTTTGGATAAATTACAATTTAAAAAGAATTGTTATCTTTATTGATACATTTACGTATGCCATAAAAAAGAGAAATATAGTATGTCTGACTTTACTCAGAAATTCATGGAAATGTTGGGTGAACAGATAGTATATATTTTACAGTTGGCGGTGCAGTTCAAAAAAATGGTTCTTAATCATTTGGTTGATTTAAGAAATTGTTTACTACTACTACTACTACTACTACTACTACTACTACTACTACTACTACTACTACTACTACTGCTACTACTACTACTACTACTACTACTACTACTAATAATAATAATAATAATAACACACACGCACACTGTAGATTGGAACCGACGACTTTCTTGTTCATCATGTTTTCTGGTTGATTATAGGCAATAAAACTTCATAGAACATACAATGGCACTGTTAACGTCTATCTGGTTTAGTAGGAATTCTGGCGTTAACGTTAGATGGCGTGTGTGATATACTTATGTATTTCCATTTATATATGCCTAATTATATATATATATATATATATATATATATATATATATATATATATATATATATATATATATATATATATATATATATAATATAATATAATATAATATAATATAACAGACAATCATGTCTGTATGAATTTCTTCAATCGATTGTATGCCTTATCTATACATCTATTTATCAATAACTAGTTTATCAGGAAGCTTCTTTGAAAAACAAACAAAAAAAACCCCATTTATTTGGATTACATACATACATAGATAAAACAATCTAAATAATCTTAATTATTTCACACATCGTTATGTCAAATGATCGAAATGTCAAATGAGATTACGACGAAAGATAATATTGCTAGTAATTATTTCAAGATATGTTTGGCTTCTGAAGGATTAGTTTATATAAATTCATAGCTTAGTTTATTATATCTACCTTTGTATCTCCATTTTTGTATCATTATCAATGTGTATTGTTACATTGTTTTCTTTTCTCGTGATTGCAGGAAGTCAAGCTTCGGTAGAAAACGTTGAAGTGCCATTGAGACACATTTTCGATTCACATCTATTGTATTACGTGACCAAATATTTCTTCCAGAATGTCGTACGGATCCTTATATTTTCAAAGTGAACATAGCAATCAGACAACATCCAAGATAGCCAGAATGAAGCAGGAATATGACAGACGATTGGTTCATTATGAAAGGGGTTTTGATGTGAATGTATCAAGGATTGAAAATCGTGATAGAGGCCTTCGTGAATCTATGTTAGCCTACACAGAGCGGATGCGTTCAATAACTGATTCCAGACGAGATGGAATTCAACCGGACCCATTGTTTGTCCGGGCGAAACATATTCCCAGATATCCTCAAGGAGGCCATAGAAGGCGAAGGCCGATGTCACTCGATGAACTGATTGGTCGAGATAAGGATCAAAGGCCACAGGCAGCGAAACTGGAAAGACGACCTCTATCTGAAAGGGACGTCAAAACAGAGGAGAAAACTAAAAGTTCCGATGCTCTGAGTCAACCAGCGGCCGTTCTGCTTCCTGCTCTTCCAGAAAGGTTAAAGAACACCGGATCCAGTGTTCAAGTTAGCTTTGTGAGTGCATCTGATCTATATGACATCGTTGACTTTAGTTTGAAAAGCAAAGGAACGCGTCAAGATAGTATACAGATTTTACGCATGGAAAGAGAAGCCGCCCTGGCTGCTGAAAATGCTGATAATGTGGTGTCCTCTAGCAGCAAATTTGTGAATAAATCTCCCAGGACTGATGATGGTGATAAAAAATCTGCAATTCTAAGCCTACCTCAAATAGATATAACAGGCAAAGGGATAGATGGTAAAACAGGTGTTCAAAAAGTTGACAGTGAAATAGAAGAAAACAAAAGTAGCACAAATAGCGGTGGTGAGACAGATGAAAACGAAGATGAATCTGATGATTCAGGCGATGATATCGACCACATAAAAAGTAAGGCTACATTAGGTAAAATTAATATACTTCGTCTAAGGCCAAAAAGGGCGAAACGTATGAGACTACAAACTCCAAACCTTGGAGCCATTCCTGAAGATGAAGTCCTCTCCGGAAATAAATCATCTCAAGATTTAAAGGGGAAGCGCATGGTCTCCCCACCACCACCAAAACAATCTTCCAAATCTATAGCATCTGGGAGGCCATCGATTCTCTCAATCATTCCCGAAAATGAAGCTAGCATTCTAAGTGATTCCAGACTCTTGAGGTCTCAAAGAAACGAATATCGTACCATACCTCATCTCCTGGACTATATGCCTGGAAAATCGACACGAAGAATTTTGATGAAAGACGATGGTGACGTGAGAATAGAAGTTACACAATGTCCGCCTAAGCAAGATTTTCTAAGCCTAAAAATGAAGGCTCAGAAGCGATTCAAAAAGTTGATTTATCTTCGGGATGTGCCTGACAGACATTCACAGTTACCCCGGGTTTAATACCGACATTTATAGCCTATAACTTAGATTATGCATTTACTGCAGGAATTATTACTCTTGATGTTACGCGATAATTATTAATTTCTATGGACTACTTGTGCCAGTTTTCACATTCTTTTTTATCTATGTATATAAGAGATGTCCTGGCGTGTTAGAGTAGCTTGACTCGTTTCGGCATGAGACTTTGTCTTGTCTTCCTTCTAAAAGTGATAGACTACTGAACGTAATCAATGAAAGAAGATTTATTCATCCCAAAACGAAGAGCTCCTAAGATTTGACAGATTTTGGGAAAGTATTTGGATGATAGGTTCGAAAACAAGTGGTTTGTGAATATTAAATATTTATATCGGCTGTATAAATAAATAGTGCCTGCAGTGAAGGACATGATAGACATTTATCACATGGAGGTAAAAACGTACAGACAAACTCGCAGCTGTATTACATAGGTCAGTGCTGTCCAACCTGCTGCCCTCGGGCTTATTTTAAATGGCCGGCAAAGAGCTCGAGCAATTTTCGGTGCATATGTGTAAAATTTCATAGTATATCTTCTGAACCAGGTAAAAATGCGAATACTTTTTGTAGTCGATGATTTTAAGTTTTCTGCAGCGGCCTTCGGCTTCAAGAATATTTTAGTGACCCATTGTGTCAGAAAGGTTGGATAGCACTGATATAAGTTGATAATGTGTTAATTGACCCTCGTGAATGCTAGATGAAGAGTTGATAATCAAACGTTTATGTGTACAATTTTCAGTTATATATATATATATATATATATATATATATATATATATATATATATATATATATATATATATATATATATATATATATATATAGTGTACATAGTTAACATAGAATAAAACTTAATTTAATTTATACCACACGTACTTTATCTTATATATTTCAATGCTTTTAGCTGATTTAAACACACTCCATACTTTTGTCCACCTATCTATCTATCCATCGCATGGTTGGTGAGTCTTGACACATGATTGATTATATCAAGCCGAGAAAACGAGAGGCAACTACCTTCTCAAGGACACAACCAAGGCACTCGACCTTGAGTCTACCAGCTGAGCAGCTGTCTTAGAGTCAATAACAGGATAGACTGTCTTCGAATTAATAGTAGAATTGGCTGTCTTAGAATCAATTACAGAGTTGGCTGTCTCTGAATCAATAACATGATTGGTTGTCTTCGAATTAATAGTAGGATTGGCTGTCTTAGAATCAATAACATGATTTGCTGTCTTACAATCCATTATAGAATTGGTTGTCTTAGAATTAATAACAGGATAGGCTGTCTCAGAATCAGTAAATTTGATATCGGTTTTAAATCATTCATGACGGTAAAAAATATTTTGACAAACTCCAAACTAAAGTTCCTGTTTATAGACGGATGTTCAGCTGCTTTGTTAATCACAGTTTATAAAGCATAATATATTCTCTGTGTTTTATGCTGTTTTAAATGACGGGCAAAGAACAGTACTTAAAACTTCTATGGTATGATCCTGACGATCCTTAAAAAAATATTAACCAACCGAGTGAACAAATTAAACGAGGCTAGCATGAAATAAATGTTTAAATTAAACAGATTATTGACTAAAAATGTATGTACCCATTACATAAAGAGATATGTTTAAATTAAACAGATTATTGACTAAAAATGTATGTACCCATTACATAAATAGACATGATTAAATTAAACAGATTATTGACTAAAAATGTATGTAACCATTACACAGATAAGAGAGAAAGAGATATTTCTACAACAGGGTCTTTTTAGTGTTATGAACGACCTTGTTGATGTGTTGAAAGGCAAGGATGTGAAAAAGATACTAATGGGTACACATTTGGCAGTAATATATGCCTTTTGAAAAAATACCTTAAACTCGAAAATGTGTGTAGACTATGAACTTAACTTTACATTTAGTAGTAATTGAAATATTTGAGACTCATTAATTTTAGAGACATCAGAGTCACAACCAGTTGTAAATGTTACAAAACTAGCAGAACAAACTTATAAGAAATAGATAAAGGATTTAGAATATACCAGGGAAACACAAGTGAATGAGATTGCAATGTTCTTATTTTGAATGGAAAGAAAGATGAGAGAGAGAGAGAGAGAGAGAGAGAGAGAGAGAGAGAGAGAGAGAGACAGACAGACAGAGAGAGAGACAGACAGACAGACAGATCAACTAAGAGTTAAATATGCATTACAAAAAAAATCAATATATGTACACAAGAAAAACAAATTTCATAATATATTTGAATCTAAATTATGGTTTAGCAAAAATAGAATTTTGTCGGAGATAACTTGAATCCAGATGATTTAAAACGTCTTTCAAAGTACACAACCTTTCCCATGTCCTGAGATTCAGGTTAAGACATTAAATTGGTTACTTGGACAAGTTATTTTTACATTCAAGCCATTAAACATTTCGGATAACGTCTCGGTAACATTTGACAATGACAATATAGTTTACAGTGTAATATGAGTTTTGGCAGAATGAACTAAACTGGGCATTGTGTATGGTACCATCTGGTTATTGGATTTCCTACTAGCATATAATAAACTAAAATTGTCAGTTACATTATTATTGCTATATGCGAGAAATGGTGTTGATGTAAAATGTAATTAACTAATTGCGAAGTATTCAAATAAAAAACAGTACCATAAATATGAAACAATTTAATTTTATATGAACGTAACAATTTTGAAATTTCACGACATGACTGGAGATACCTTAATGGAAACAAGAAAATAACTGATCGATATACAGCTAGGAGACGATAACAGCTTTGCGTGTACGCGCGCTTGTGTGTGTGTGCGTGTGTGTGTAGCTTACAGGTGCTGATTTGAATGCTTAAAACACTTTTAAATATAACCATATAACAGATGCGTTTTAATGTTGGATAATATTGTCAGCTCATAAAAATTAGACACAGAGAAACCTGCTGGCTGTTTCCAAATCTTTGTGCAAAAATGGCAACCAAATCATCAGATGAGAGAGGGGTTAGATTAAAGCAAACGATAATGTCTTGTGTAATATGCATGTCTGCTGCATAGGTACAGACAGTATGTTTTGACAATATCAAACTGCTAAAATCTGTGTAGAATAATGAAGCGAGGAATGATTATGATGATGAAAATTTTATTGTCACATCGGCCAATAAAATCGTGGCTCTGGAATACGTTTTGTCAAAGACATTTCGAGATATTAGATGTTCACAGATGTACCTATGTTGCTCGTTTTTGTGCTAGTGTTGTCGCCTGAGTAAGCGAGGCCTGCCGAAAGTATAGCGGCACGTGTGCTTGCTTATACACCACACAGCGCCTAGCAATGATAACACATGGCGACTTTGAAATCTCAACACAATATTTATCATGAAATAATAAGCCAATCATTTTTATTTATACTAAGAATCCCATAGCTACTAAAGTGTACGTTTCAAAATATGTTACTAAACTTTAATCGTAACCGTTAATACCAGTTATTTTTACTGCTACCTTTTGCTAACTAAAAGAAAGAATTCGATAACTGTTGCAAGCCATTTGGTTGGATTATGTGGAGTTGTTGGAAATTGAATATTTGGAATATGATAAAGTAGAGGCTGAGCAACCGCTCTTGCTATACTGATTTTGAGCTTAGGTCTGTTTCTTTGCCAGTATTCTATATTTGGTTTACAATCGGTTGATCAGACGTTTTAGCATCATACTGCAAATTTGCTATTTTTATATCAACAATTTCCACTTCATAATAACCCATACATTATGGTTCATTTCATGCAGTGACTATTTTACTCTGCAGGTAAATGTCTCTCTTTCAGTTATTCTCTTGGCAGGCCCGCACCTAGGGGGAGGACAACCATGGCACTTGTCAGGGGCCCGAGCTAGATAGGGGCCCGCCCTTTTTCGAGTTTTAAAATATACGCACATATTTGAAACACGAAAGGGGCCCGAACTCTGTCAGATGCCTGGGGCCCAGAATTTCCTAGGTGCGGGCCTGCTCTAGGATTCATCTATTATACACTCATCTAATTATACCTGTTCATCAAATGGCTCATTACTGTCCTATTGTTCGTATCTCTAACATCGAGTATTTTCGTTTATTGCTTTTGTGCAACAGTGGATATTTAGAGTAAATCTCCTCAGTAGCATACACCCTTTTATCGCTTTGTTTTCTCCAGTTTATTGTGACCAACAACTCATTTCAAGTCTGTCTTCTTATAGTGATGCGTTGTTTGTAGCCTTTGTCCAATGTGAATTGTTTACCATTCGTGACACTGCTCTACTTTATGTCCTTTTAATTCATTTTGTAAAAAGAGTGTGAATGTCTAGAATCTCCAGTCGATCTTGCAGCCTGTCTTGTAAAACCAGCAGCATGTGTTAAACATCTTCACTTTATTTTTGTTGTGTGTTGATTACATATTCATCTTCATACAAAGGATTTCCAAATTCATCACCACACTCTCAACCATTTCTCGCTTATAATATAAAGAAGATAAATATAGAACAACTCATTAAAGAGTGAGAGCAGAATGTGAACATAGTTATCGGAAGTGGAACATACAACGCGATAAGAGAATAAAAATTGGAAAATGCAACTGGAAGAATAATTGAATATGAAACCATTAAGACATGTGATGTATGTGTTGTTCCTTGGGTTGCTAAAATGTCTAAATCAATATAGTTGCTAGTTCCTTAAGTTGCACATGTCTTTTTTTAATTAGGTTTTGAGAAATAGCTTAGCTTCCATTGCTTAGGTTTCAGCATGAGAAATTTTGAATTTACAACTAACCTTTTTCATCACTTGAAATTGTGTCAGAAATATCAGGTAAAATTAGGTTGCCTGAACTCTCCAAATTTCAGTTTAATACTGTTTTATGTGAACAGGACAATAACAAAATTGAAGAAAACAAATGAAAATAATGTCAGCCGAGAACCTTAACGGATTAGTGTAGAAAAGCTAACTGTGGAATAGAGTTTAACTTAACAAATAACTTTTAAAACATTCTTCATAATTTTACACACAGCTGAACGTTTGAGGAAATAGCAATGTTAAATAAAATCACACGATGCTTGAATCACACAAACGTAAAGAAACGAAACGACATTTAAATAGCACATTCTTTATTTGATATTGGTAGTCTAGCTGTTTCAGGGATATTATTCATTTGCTCAAAAGCAAAGTCTTTTTTCACAAAATTTTTAGCATCCAGTTGTGGTTGCAAAAAGACTTGTATTTAATAATGAACAATAAAGCAAAGTTAAATATCAATACAGAATCATGTCTTAATCATAAGTTAAATATCAATACAGAATCATGTCAATATCATAAGTTAAACATCAATACAGAATCATGTCAATATCATAAGTTAAATATCAATACAGAATCATGTCAATATCATAAGTTAAATATCAATACAGAAGTCAATATCATAAGTTAAATATCAAGACAGAATCATGTCAATATCATAAGTTAAATATCAAGACAGAATCATGTCAATATCATTAAGTTAAATATCAAGACAGAATCATGTCAATATCATTAAGTTAAATATCAAGACAGAATCATGTCAATATCATTAAGTTAAATATCAAGACAGAATCATGTCAATATCATTAAGTTAAATATCAATACAGAATTATGTCAATATCATTAAGTTAAATATCAAGACAGAATCATGTCAATATCATAAGTTAAATATCAAGACAGAATCATGTCAATATCATAAGTTAAATATCAATACATAATCATGTCAATATCATAAGTTAAATATCAATACAGAAGTCAATATCATTAAGTTAAATATCAAGACAGAATCATGTCAATATCATAAGTTAAATATCAAGACAGAATCATGTCAATATCATAAGTTAAATATCAAGACAGAATCATGTCAATATCATAAGTTAAATATCAATACAGAATCATGTCAATATCATAAGTTAAATATCAAGACAGAATCATGTCAATATCATAAGTTAAATATCAAGACAGAATTATGTCAATATCATAAGTTAAATATCAAGACAGAATCATGTCAATATCATTAAGTTAAATATCAAGACAGAATCATGTCAATATCATAAGTTAAATATCAAGACAGAATCATGTCAATATCATAAGTTAAATATCAATACAGAATCATGTCAATATCATAAGTTAAATATCAAGACAGAATCATGTCAATATCATAAGTTAAATATCAAGACAGAATTATGTCAATATCATAAGTTAAATATCAAGACAGAATCATGTCAATATCATTAAGTTAAATATCAAGACAGAATCATGTCAATATCATTAAGTTAAATATCAATACAGAAGTCAATATCATTAAGTTAAATATCAAGACAGAATCATGTCAATATCATAAGTTAAATATCAAGACAGAATCATGTCAATATCATTAAGTTAAATATCAAGACAGAATCATGTCAATATCATTAAGTTAAATATCAAGACACAATCATGTCAATATCATAAGTTAAATATCAATACAGAATCATGTCAATATCATAAGTTAAATATCAAGACAGAATCATGTCAATATCATAAGTTAAATATCAAGACAGAATCATGTCAATATCATAAGTTAAATATCAATACAGAATCATGTCAATATCATAAGTTAAATATCAATACAGAATTATGTCAATATCATAAGTTAAATATCAAGACAGAATCATGTCAATATCATAAGTTAAATATCAAGACAGAATCATGTCAATATCATAAGTTAAATATCAAGACAGAATCATGTCAATATCTTATAGACCAATACCACAGAAGCTTTAGCGTTTCAAAAAAATAATAATAACATAAATATCATTAGTTATGTTTACCTTTAGCTTAAAAAAAAATTCAGCCATATCGCTACGATGTCTGCATTGATACAGTTTATAGTGATGACTGCATCACGTCGCAGGCATGTAGCATGATGTACAACCCAGTCACATTATTCTGACACCAGCAAGACCGGAGCGGTATATCCACCACAAAATAAGGTTACTGAAGGAAGTAAAAAACTAATTAGTCCATCTCTTAGTTCACAATCGATTACCTGACAGTGTATAGACAATTACCTGACAAATTTTGTAGAAATACTGCAAAGGCAAATTGTCATGATTAAGCAACACGTGCTAAAGATTTAGTCAGATTTATACTTCTAAATGCTTTATTTCGGCATCTAAATTGTAGTGCTTTCACCAAAATACAAACGACGAGTGACTCACAGCCCATTATTAATACAACTTACTGTAGAAAAAACGATTATTTTGCTTACAGCATACAATTTAGTAGAAACAATTGATATATATATATATATAACTTTTAACGAAAAATTATAAATGCAAGTTTTTATTGTATAATATAGGGTGTTATTGTGAATGTTATATACAAGCTTTTGAAATATAAAATCTTCATATGGTAATACATCACTTTTCACAAGCAAGAAATGATATTATAAGGAGTTACACAATCCAAATATATTCGTATCACATACATGCCAGCAGAATTAAACCTGAACATACTTTGCAGTATGCTGAGATATATTGTTTGTATAAGGCAGTCGAAATTACAGCCAAAAATGCAGCAGCAAAACAGTTCGACGGTATGATGATTATAAACAGTAGTATATCATATGGGAGCAACTGTTTGTTACTGGCTTAATGGCAACAATATTTCGTGACATGAAGACATTCGTGGCTGTTGTTTCATTTAAGATAATTAGGATTCAGTAGGCCAATACGAATCATGTACTGACAAGGCTGAGCACAGGGGCAATCATTTCTCATTTTTTTAATCATACTGGCTTTGTGGTTTTCATCTAGCATTGACTTTCGAATCAGCAGCAATGAAAATGTCAATACATATATTTATTATGTATTTGATGTAAACATTCAAAACAAAACAAAAATCAAATATTTTAGACGCGCGTAAGTGTTTTAATATTTTAGCCTCAATATATGATAATCGCTATTGTTATTAACTTTTAACAGACTCAGTCTGGATCATAACTGAGTACAATGCTGTCCAAATTTTCTATTCGGTTCTTCAAAAATGAAAATTCATAGATCATGATTATAAAAAATTAAGTGGTTACAGTTGAAGGTGTATGTATGTATGCACACACACACACGCACACATACACGCACATACATACATATGTATGTATGTATGTATGTATGTATGTATGTATGTATGTATGTATGTGTGTGTGTGTGTGTGTGTGTGTGTGCATACATACATACATACATACATACATACATACATACATACATACATACATAGCGATATATGTTTCAAATAGGTGCCCTAAGATCCCTATCTGAAATATAGAGGAGCGGCAATAATTCTACTTACAAATGTATGGGTGATACGAATACATATAAAGCTAAATCATAAAACCGGTAATAAAACAGTGAATCGTCGAACAATAAATTCAACATCTTGGAAGTTCCACAAATATTTCACACTAATAAACTAACTTTCTGTCTTCATGTAGGTAATCTGAACTAACGCCCGATTTACGACTATTAGTAAAATCAGTAATATGATGTAACTTTTGATTTATTGTAGCTATTTACTGTGTTGTAATTTAAAGTCGAGGTGATTCGATAGAGTAATTGATTTTTTTTTTACGACAAGGTTCTTTTTACTTGACAGTCATAAATGTTTCAAATAGATGCCCGAAGATCCCTATTTAGACATCGTTGTTGCAAGGTCAAGTAACACCTGCATGTTATTTTCACACGTATGAATCTCTGCACGGATGTTATACTGTCTGACAAACTGCATAATCGGGTGGGACAGCGAACCATATACAATATATGGGGAGTTTTCCACTATATTCTTAACTAGATGAATGTCAGGAAAGTAATTAAAAGTCAAGAGAAAACATAATCCTTTCTCCACTTCAAAATTGACATTCGTAAGCAATCTGTTGTTACTTAGTCACCTATTTAATTCCTTGATCATTTTAATTTTTTCACTCTTTATGCACACGACCCGCCTTTATTCCCAACAAATACGTTTAGCTTACGTTTGACTCTTTCCATTCATTGCAATATTTTTTATATATTCGTGCGCACACTCACGTGTGTATTAGTTTGAACAAGAAATCAAATGCTATCTCATCCAATTTACAGTTATTTTGTACGGACCAAATGCGCTACTTAAACAACATTTCTTGCGGATTTTGCACAAAGGGCAACAAAAAAAAAAAAAGTGGCAAAGTCAGTTTATCAACATCAGATACTAACTTGATGACCATTGCAAAGAACTCCGAGGAAACCAGCTACCTTGGCTGGGGGACCGCCATTCATTAACTTCAGAAAGCTGATCGATTTCGGAAGCGCATGAATGCGAACCCATAATCTTATCGCTGTGCTATAAAAGAATATATACATTGTAAAGAAACCTGCAATGACTGTGTATCCAGAGATTCATAACAAAATGTATTTATATTGTCTTAGGTATTGTAGCTTAATAAAATATGTGAATTAAGTTTCATAACCTATGCTGGTAAACTAGTCGCATGGATTAGAGTGGCTTGTTGAAGGATTAAGGTAGAATGGAATGAGATAAATTAATGTCTACTCTCACGGAAAAGGTATTATATAAAGATTACACAAAGACATTATGAGGCAAAACGTGATAAATACAGAGAGAAACAATGCTCTCGTAACTGTAACTCATAGTAAATTCTAAAGTACAAAAAAAAAACCCCACAAAGTAAATGAAGCTTTACAAGGTAAAGATCGATCGACAGACATACATATAGAAAAATAGATAGATATGGGTCGATATTTCGATTGAGGATTTAAGAAAACAAGGCATGATCCTGAGAGATTTGTAATGGTTTTACTAGTCCGTATGGAATGAGTGTTAATACAAGTCAGTTTTTATTAAATAGATTCACCACATGCGAGAGAAAGAATAAATGTTGTGGGGCGGGGCGAGGTAGGTGGATATACAAATTAGGACACACACACACACACACACACATATATATATATATATATATATAAGAGAGAGAGAGAGAGAGAGAGAGAGAGAGAGAGAGAGAGAGAGAGAGAGAGAGATACGGATGGATGAATGGGTAAATGGATACATGATTTATATTTTGTTTGAAGGCTGAAACTAGAATGATAATGCTGCTAGTTTGAATCATGGTGTTGCATCAATCGAAAAACTACGAATAACAAATTATTTACCTCAGTAATATTCGCCACATGAGAGAGGGGGTAGCTGTATATAGAGACATAGTTAAGATATATAAATATGTATACTATGGTCATTACTAAATGTACAGACTGATTGACTGATTAGTTGATTGATTGGTTGATTACATGTCACAATTATGAAAATACGTCCGGATCCAGATGGAGTTGTAATCTGGTTACTGATTCTGAATTGGGGGTGGGGTGTCCAGAACACTTAATAATTATGTAAATAAGAAGTATCTGGTGGAATAAGCATTTTTCACCCAGCTAAGTGTTAAACTGTTCACTGCCTTCGTGCTCGCACCTCCCCATGCATTTTCTTTGACTTGACCGACTTTTCACTCGCTCAATACATCACATTAATCACACAAGACCATGCTCGCAACGTGAGCGTGTGAATATTGATTCTATACTGAAGATTATATCTGTTTTATTTACCGATATTTAGACTGTTATCAACATTCTCCACCTGTCAGCAATATGAATATCGTCATTGCCACTCTATTCTCGGATAAGGTAATGTAATGCTATATTTTCTTTGCTTTCCGTATTCAAAATAAACACGACTTTGTAGTTACATAAACTGAGCCGTAGATCTTGTAAATATTATGACATTGGACTAATTAATATTCGGTATCAAGGTATAATCTAAATGCAAAGCTAAAATTAATAGAAATTGCAAACTTTTCAGAAAAAAAGAGCAAATTCTGTTTCCATCGATGGAATAATATCATAAGTAAAGTATACTCTGCAGATGAGAGAGAGAGTCAGAGAGAGAGAGAGAGAGAGAGAGAGAGAGAGAGAGAGAGAGAGAGAGAGAGCACATTATTTCCATCAAGGTGGCACGGCATTTAGAAATAAACTTTTATACAAGTGTTATATGATATTGAACTTAAACATTTTTTCTTGTCGCCTTAAAATTACTTTCTCTCTATAGATATATCTTTTTTAAAAATTTACTAAATATTACTATTTGTGGCCAGATTGACCCAACTTGGTTCAATCAGTCTAAGTATGAGAGTTGTTGTTGTTGTTGTTGTTGTTGTAGGCTTTAACGACATTTTCAGCACACGATAGGCTATATATGGCGGCCAGTATTAATGGTGGAGAAAGAACCCGGGAAAACCCCCAGAAAGAACCATTGACCCACGAGAAGCAGCTGGCAAGCTTTCTCACATACCCACATTGGCCGAATCTGCGACTCGAACCCACGCAGACCACGTATGAGAGAGAATAAACGATTTCAAGAATCAGTTAAATAAACACCAACGAATATGTGCCGATACATTGACCTTCACTGTATGTCAGATGTTTATTACAGGCAATATATTTATGGGTCTCTATTCGAGCAAAGAGACAGCCTGCACCATTGTACGGAACTCTATCCGCTCCGTTGTCAATTTGACAAGACAATTAAATTGTAACTCAGTCTGTGTTCATTATAGATATAACTAAAGATGGAGCTATGTATCGGTAACTGATCCTATACTGGGGCATTTAAACATGCACTCTGTAAAGATAATTCATCATAGATCTATAAATTATTTTACCGACATGCAGTCTGTTTTGCAAAGAAACAAAGTTTGCAATTTATAAGGAAGGATTCAACCTAATAATATTTGTTGCAATTCGATGAAACTAAATAATAAACTAAATAATATCTAATTAACTGACCTTTCCCCAAACTTTTGGAAATTCATGGTGCTTTTCTAAAAGGAAGAGGCGTAGCTAGAGTGTTTGGCACCCGGGGACAATATTCATTCCCTCCCCCCCACCTCAACTCTGAAACCCATAATTTTCATCAATAAAATCACCATTACCCGTTACAACCTATTTCAAAGCCCATTTTGGCGCCCCCACTAGTAAAGCGCCCGGGGACATATGTACCCCCCCCCCGCCCCCATCTAGCTACGCCTCTGCTAAAAGGTATGGTATATTATTTCTTAAAAATCAATAATATAGTGCCAGTCAAGACACTCCCAAAGAACAGTTCAAAATGATGTGTGTGTGTGTGTGTGTGTGTGTGTGTGTACCTTAGTGGACCTCAAGCATAAAAGCATTTAAAATTCGTTCACTTCTTACCGATTCTCATTATCCATTCTAATCGACTACGCATCTTAGTGGCAGAGTTAGCATTCCCCTCCAGAAGTAATAGAAGGATGATGCGGTTTTGGCGCCAAACCTCTTTATAAGGGGAGATCACTCTTGTTTGACTCTCAACTTAGTAGGGAGACAAAATTTATCTTTTCTGTTGAGTATTTCACTTGGGAGGGCTTGATATGCTAGGTAGTGGCCATGTTCCTAAGGGATTATGATCGGGTAAGTATTATCGAAGAAACAAATTTCTTGATCACAATTGCCTGAAACATCCATAATCCCTCCAATACTTTTAAGCATCAACTGCCTTGCGAAAATCCGCATGGGTGTTGTTACAGGTATCACGGTACCAATTGTTTTTCCATAGACCTCAATGCTAATATTTGGAGAGATAAATATATTTTCTATCCTAATTTAGCGTGCATCTCACACACTGTTATAGAGAACAATGTTAGATTGTCAATTTGATGATGACAAAACCAGGTACTCCATTGCATTTAAGAGAGATAACTCTGCTGGAACTAGACAGGGGTATGAGTTATCTAGTCACAACATACCTATTTTCAGTCATGTCTATGACAGTTTCAAAAAATCATAAAAAATACAAAATATGGTCTGTATAGGAATTAACATAAATTCACATGTTGCCAAGAGGCTAAACTATTTTTTTAAGCCTAACAGAAAGTACAACTCTTACATAATCCACCAATCATAGCTTGTGTTGTTATTTATTTCTGATTGGTATGGACCTACACCTTAAGCCACACCCACATGGACTTGCGCAATTGGTACCGTTATACCTACAATTAATTCATGGATGGAATCCATATATTATCTCGTGATAATATGGTTCAGTCTGTGAGGAGCAAAGTATAGTATTTGTATAGTATTAGTCTTGTTCACCCAGATTCTCACGCGACCCTGATAGATCTATGGGGAATGGAGGCGAAGGTTGGACGGAACCACGCAAGACGTCTTGATGAAGGAACTAGTTGGAACCTACCAATATTCTCTCTTATGCTGTCTTAACGATGGAGGCTGATTTAAGTTTGAGATTACTCAGCTAGGGCATACAGTTGATGTGAGCAATAATAACGTTCGGGCCTGGGTTAACCATCCCTGGAAATTTTCATTGGTGTGGACAGACAGAATTGAGAGACAGAAAATACACACCTTAGACAATGAGTTGTTTGCATAATAAAACACCATAGTAAACGGATGAGGTAAAGATGGGAATACATAATAGTTACACACATTCTTTCTGCTCTATACACATTCTTATTCACCTTAAGTGATCAACAATGGCACAGAGGCATACGTAGTTAATTGGGTCTGCATAACAGATAAAAGAACTCCACATGACGGTTGTGGAAATTTAATTTAACATTACGCCGTCGTTTTTAAATATGGAAGTATGGTTCTTATAGGAATTTAATGTGAAAAATGTCCATAGGTTTAAAATTTGAAGACACTTTTGTGTTAAGGGATTGACACTGTGGATCGATATAGGACTCTAACACACTTAACGATCATCCAACACACATCCTTGCAACCTTAATGATGTAGTTCAAGGCTTTTGTTCATAGATTTAACACTTGATAATTGGTTTAGTCAAAGATGACGGACGCACTTATAAAGCTATGTGGTTATTTCCATATTTTAAAATGGTGGCATCTATAGATAAAGCTCAGGACACCCAAGCAGTGGGTGGAGACAACACAGATATCCTATCACGCCTAGTTTTCCTGCAGATATGAATTATTTTTTTTAAAATAAAAAAAAGAAAAGTTGCCAATGCGCATTTACAAATTATTTAGAATGAGTTGTTCATGCGAACTTAAAATTGTAAATAATATATGCATATCATCGATTAAATAACAAAAATGGAGAAGCACATATACACATAAACAAAAATTAACAACAAAATATATAATAAAAAGGTAAACAATTATAAAGATAAATTAATCGCCCGAAATTATTTTTAAAAATAATACATTAAATTTTTAAAAGATTTATTTTTTTATGCAACAAAATTTATACACACATTTACAAATGCATGCAAACAATACAATTATAATTTTGGTGTTGGCAATTTTGAGTACTATTTCTGTTTTAGAGCCTATGTGGCCTTGGGAGTCCGCAACATACAGGCTGTGCATCACATCCATAACATCGTTCTCCTCCCCTATTCAATCGTCATGAATTTACAGAGACAGGACATGTAATATGCAATCTGATTAAAATGAGATTTCCGCTGTCCTACGTGAATATCTACAACGACCGCTTAGAGGTCATGTTCTGGTGACATTTGAATTAGCCAATGAAATTGCAAGTTTAAAGAATCTGAAAGTGAATCATTTCGTTCGGTACACATTGATGCTCTTCATCCATACTGCTTAGTCTCCAAAGGCGAAGATAAAAGACTTCATCTGCTGGGCTGATAGCGATTATGGTAATAACTTAGGCTACCAGAACATGACCCCTAAGTGGTCTCTGTCAGATTTGCATGCAGAACAACGGAGATCTGATTTTAATTAGATTGGATAACAGGAAGTTGACATAGATCCAATTATATCACATATCATATTTTAACTTTACTAGTTTGCTTCTTGTTAATATTTTATTAATTCACTTTGAGAACAAAGTGTACGCGTATTTAATGCGTCTAAAAGTTTAAATCAATACGGGCTATGAATTATCCGTCAATAATTTAGTAATCTTACCTTTTTTCCAACGTCCATGATGAAATTCTAAATACATACATACATACGTACGTACGTACGTAACATACTACCTACCTACCTACCTACCTACATACATACACTACCTACCTACCTACCTATACATACATACATACATACATACATACATACATACATACATACATACATACATACATACATACATACATACATACATACATACATACATACATACATACATACATACATACATACCCTTCATGCAGTGCCACTAAACCTCGGAGAGAAACCAGTTTGGTAAGTTAAAAGTAAGAACATCTCAGAATACACGACTCTTTACCTGTCTGCAAATAATAAAAGAAGATAACACGGATGTTTGGAAGAATGAGCGTTAGCCCAGCAACAAACATCATAAGCGGAACACTGTATGCATACATGCCTAAACAATATGGATATTGCCTGCCCATTATCGACAATATTTTATAAGGGAAGATAAGCTACTCCGACGTCATTCGAAATTGGCGAGAAACTTGTTATTCGGGGAATTACAAGGAGCTTCAGTACAAGAAGTTTTTAGGACGCAATGGGACTGTAGGAGACAGAGGGAACTACCCTAGTGTAGTTGGTCCGAGTTTCTGGGAGACAAAGAAAAAAGAAGAACGGAGACAGAAGTTAGACGGACTGAAAGGAATTGGATTACCATCACTTGGTCGAGAGATAAACGAGTGATAGGGTTTGATTTGAATTTTGTTTGAAAGATGACTCTTATTGAATGATATTAAATTGTTTTTTTTTGAATTTCACATTTTGTTCATTCATTCATTTAACTTTTACTGACCAAGGGGCCAGGGCGATGTCAAGCGGTTCTGTCTCTCCTGTGATAAGTGTCAGAGAATGGCACCGAAAGTGGCTGATCGACCCGTCCCCTTGGGGAGTACCTCCAACCCATATCGATGAACCCTTTCGATGCGTCACTATCGACTTAATAGGTCCGATAAAACATCACGTGGACGCACGGAAATAGCTATATTCTAACGGTAGTAGATTAAACACCTCACGACTACATCGTATCACCCCCAATTTAACGAGATGGTCGAGCGCTTTAACGGGTCATTGAAGAACACGTTAAAGAAGCTGTGTGAAGGCCGCCTAAAAGATTGGGATTGCTACATTCCTGCAATGCTATTTGCATATCGGGATGTACCCAAAGCGAGTTTAGGGTTTCCTTCCTTTGAACTCTTGTACAGGAGGACCGCACGTGTCCCAATCACCGTACGGAGACAGCTGTGGACGGACGATCACGCTGTCGAAGAGGTACCTACTGACTATCAGTACGTTGCGGATTTGCAAAAAAAAACTAGACGAAGTTTGTTCACTCGCACAGGATAACCTCAAGCGAGCGAAGGAGTGTCGAGCGAAGTATTGCAAAAAACGCGCGATACTACGACAGTATGACGTAGGCGACAATGTGTTGTTGCGGTTTCCCCAACAACACAAGTTGCAAGTTTCTTGGAGGTGGCCGTACGTCGTATCCAGTAAAGTCGGAGATAAAACATATTGGATACGACTACCGACTAAGAAGAAGTTATACCATGACAATCTCTTTAAGTTATACCATGGATGGGAGACCGTCGGCGATTTTGTCGTCGCCACGATCGTCACTGAGGACGCCGAAGGCGACACGATAGGACGAATAATGTCCCATGCAGTCCATTAACGAGGGCTGAGACACTCTTGGATGTGGAGTAAGACACCATATTGACCATGTTACAGCGGGAAGAGAGAGACACGTTGCTGGCCGGGTATTCCGCTGTGTTTTCGGAAATACCCGGGAGAACGTCACTTGCCGAGTTCGGGTTAAAGCTGGTGGACGACGGGCCAGTTCAGCGAAAATCATGCCCCACGCAAAAGAACACGCCTTAAGGGATTATATTGAGCAGATGATTGCCCTAGGAGTAATCGAGTCTGCTGACTTTCCGTACAACTCTTCGGTTGTATTAGTACAGAAGAAGTATGACACACATCATCTTTGTGTCGACTACCGTAATGTGAATTAGGTGACGGAATTTCAAGTGGAGATGCTACCTGACCCAGAACATATGTTTGCTATTCTCGAATGCGAAATGTTTCTCAAAGTTTGATTTGTGCAAGGGATATTGGCAAATCCCTGTGAGAAAGGTGTTTAGGGCAAAGCTCACTTTTGCTACACCCGATGAGACCTATCAAAGTTTGGTCATGCCATTCTAAGTCCAGAATGCGCCCAGCATCTTCATTAGAAGAATGCAGAAATTGTTGGAGCCCTTGCGCAATAGGGGTGTCCACAACTTAATGGATGATCTCTTGATATCCACAGAGACGTCGGGCGAATTCCTCACTCTGCTAGCTCACGTTTTGAAGCGGATTCACCAGGAGTGATTGACGACTCGCCCTTTCAAATGTCACTTGGGGTTCCGAACCTTGGACTATTTGGGACACACCCTTAGTCAAGGCACGCTGTACCCCGAAAAGTCAAAGATGGAACAGCTACGAAACGCCACAAGACCCACCACAAAACTGAGGTGTAATCATTCATGCGATTGGCCGAGTATTACCGGATTTATGTGGCCAATTTCAGTGCAATTGCCAGACCATTGTCTGACCTAACCGACAAACGGGTCCCTGGCAAATTTATTTGAACGGATGCGTGCGAGCACGCTTTCCAAATTGTTTAATAATAGGCTTACATCCGACGCGGATGTCCGTCTTCCAGTTATATTGTTACGGCAATTGGATTTCAATTATTTTTTTTTTAATTGTTAAATCCAAATTTGTCATTTAGGGTTTAATATTCATTAATTGGGAGATTTTTTCTAGAAAATTCAGGATGACCTAGATTCTAGTTGTAAACAGGCTGACCTTGGCTTGTTTACTTCATTATCTGACCTTGCTTCAGATTGATAAACAGGTCTTTAAAACTATTGGTTAATTTCAAGGGCATCTTTATATTTTTAGTTATTGGGGATGGTTTTTCTTCTGGATCATTCTTTTAATACGTGACATTTTGAAGGCAGTCTCTTTTTGTGACCTTCCATGAACCTCTATCAATTTCTAGAAAATCACGTGATCACTTGTTTACTTAAGAAAAACAAGTATAAGAACTGTTGTTTGGGATAGAACAAATCAGTAGAATCTCTGGGCTTTAAGAAATTAGTTGTGTATATTTATTTGAGTTATAATTATAATTATTCTGGACATTGTGTCAATTCATTAAAGAAAGAAGATTTATTTATCTATTTGGAGAAGAAAACATGTGTTCATAATTCATTTGGATGATATAAAAACAAGAACTGCATCACGTGACATTGTCAGCCATTTTGGATTACATCGTTAAGATTCGAACCTGGAACTATTAGAACATTTATTTATCAGGACTCTCACAATTCCATTAGTGGATTATTTTTTGTGAATTCTATATTGGATTAATGTTGGATTTGATTCTCTAAAACTGTAAGTTTATTTATTTTTATGAAAATAATTGTACTTAATAAATTCATTGTTCAAGTTATACAAGCTTGTTAGTTTTCACTCTTTCTGTGTTGCTGCTTATTCGAGCCTAAGCACGTAACACTATTCAAAGACTTTGTGCGTGCTTCCCACTGATGAATGCGATACAGGACTGGGAGCAGTAGTGTTACAAGAGCACAAAGATACGCTTTTCCCTTTCGCGTACGTCAGTCGGAAATTGTCTGCTGCCGAGAAAAACTACTCCATAATGGAGAGGGAATGCCTCGGAATCGTGTTTGGGCGGTACTTGTATGGGCGCAAGTTTATATTGGAAACTGACCACCAACACCTCACCTATCTCACTCAGGCAAAATTGTCTAATGGATGTTTGATGCGATATTTGCTGTTCTTAAAGCAATACCAGATGCATATCATATAAGTGAAAGGAACAGAGAACGTATGTGCTAATTTCGTGAGTAGGATCGTCGAAATAGCATAAATCGTTCTGTAAATTAACGAATGTTGAGTGTATATTCGTGTCCATAGTCAGCGTGTGGCGTCGCTATGATTTTTTTTTTATTGCGTGTGTAACGCAAGTTTTCATTTGGAGCAAATGTATGGGAATAAAATCCCAATTTTATTCTCAAGCATGGGGGGGGGGGGAAATCACGTTGTAAGGATTAACCGATTTCAACATGTATATGCTAGACTCTGAGGATAATATTTTCACGCCGTAAATATGTATGAAGGTCAATGAGGTGTCAAACCGGTTATTTGACATGGCCATAAAACTAGTGGCTGACGCCTTTTTTTCGGCAGCCAATTACATAATAATTACCATAACATGGTCCACATGTAAGTGATGAAAACCTGTGATCGGATCAAAGGAACATTAAGTGGGGATCTTAATTCCACTCTTGACAAACTGTTGGGAGGGGGCAGTGTCTGATAATTATGTGAATCAACATCCACTCGGAACTGAGCAAGGTGTGGCCAATATTAGAATCGGAAACTTAAATCAAGCTTATTATCTTGAGAACTAAATTGCAGTAGTCGCTAAACCATCTTGCGGGAAATATAAGGGCATATAAGCTACACCGACGTCATTCGAAAATGGCGAGAAACCTGTTATTCTGGGATGTACAAGCAGCTTCATTACAGCAAGTTTTGGGGGACCAGATGAACTGTAGGAAACAGTGGAAACTACCCTAGTGCAGTTGGTCCGAGTCTCTGGGAGACAAAGAAAAATGAAGAACGGAGGCAGAAGTTACACGGACTGAAGGCAATTGGATTACCAGCCCAGAAAAAGATAATTCAGATGAGCAGGAATACAGGACAGGAGGAAAATCTATCACAGTAAGTCAGATGATAAAATAGACCGTCACTTGGTCCAGAGAAAGACAAGGGATATGGTTTTTTTAAAAAAAAGATGAATTTTGTTTGAGAGATTACTGTTTTTGAATGATTATTAAATTGTTGTTTTTTAAATTTCACATTTTGTGTATTCATTAAATTAACTATCGTCACCGCTGACTGGGAGATTGGAGCTTTGTATCTCTCTATCACTACTTCAATTTCTGACAAAAACGAGCAAGGGTGTGTCTTTTGTAATATTTAAATAATATTGGAAGCACCCCACCCCAACCTAAATAACGAGAAACTTTTACAAAATGTAATAGCTTCATAAAGTAAATGTACTGGCAAATATCTCGACCGGTTATCACATTCTTGTATTTCAAAGGTAGCCGTGTACGATACACCATATCCAAGTCCAAAAGAAAATCGCTCCCCACCTCCCAAAACATGAAAAGGCCCGTCCCAAGAATCTTTTGAAGTAGCATTCACAATTGTAGTTTTACAGTTTCGAGAGCTGATGCATTAGTACGTTGTTTCTCGTATTCTAGACTTTAACTGTCGTATTAACACATTAACGCGTCTTTTCTCGTTGTCTGTATTGAAACTGTTGTATTAACTCAACGTGTTCTGGACTTAAATCTATATATTAGCACTTCTGTTCTCTTATTCTGAACTATAACTGTTGTATTAGCACGTCATTCTCGTGTTCTGGAACCTTTCTGAGCACGAACCGAAGAGCCAGAAACATTCATCCTCGAACTATGGTACTTGGGCTAAATCCATATTTCGTTTAACATGCAATTTTCTACTTGAATATGTTACATTCATCTCACTGGGTAAGCTATTAATCCTATACAAGTTATTTCCCTTGCAAAAAGTCCACGCTTTGCCGCAATCTGATTAAAATCAATCTCCAGCTATACTTTGTGCACTTTGGTGATAATACTAAAAAAAATTGCTAAATGCAGCACATTTCAAGATTTTTTGGTACCTACGTTGGATATGTACCGAATCCGTCCCCACCTACCCCATCCCCTAAATACCAACCTTCAGTTTTAATGTTATAATAAAAATTGTGTTCTTAAAAGTTTCAAATACACGATTACACACCATTTGGTTATGTTCGAAAATTCTCAATTTTAGTAACTCACATCGCATACAATCTGGGAAAATGAATATTGATTTCCCTTTTCAAAAATTGTGTTTAACTTGTAACTGTGTCCCAGGTAGCCGTTTTAGATCCCTCGCATCTCACTTCTGTCCGTGTGGGTTTGAATCTCTGCTCAGCCAGCGTAGGTATGTAAGAAAGCTTGCTAGTAGGTTCACGTGGGTCGATGGTTAACCTTGGCTTCATTCTGCGTTCTTTACGTACCAGATATACTGAGCACATTGTATAGCATATCATGTACATAATAATGGTGTTAAACCATTAAAAAACAAACACGTCTTTTGCTATACTAAACAAAAACCAGTACTTCCCATTTATAATTCATATCAATCAGGAACATGACTGTTATCAATCAGGAACATAACCGTTATCAACCAGGAACATGACTGTTATCAATAAGGAACATGACTGCTATCAGGCGCAGATGAACTTCATTCAGAATCGTCTTTGTAATTTTGTATTCACTAGCTAGTTGACTTGTTAGTCTGGCAGCAAAAGAGCATTTTGAACAATATATGTCAAATTACGGATGATGGTATTTTAGATTGAAATGAATCGCAACAACTAAGCATTGTCCAAGCCAAGATTATTTCTTGTTCATTCATATGTTTGTCCGTTTTATCATTCAAATACATACAGTCATGGTCTTTTACAGTGCATTTTTAAAGTACCGTATATACTCGCTTATATCTGATCCGGGTATCTCAGTGGTCACTACGATTATATCACCTCTGTCCGGGTGGGTTCGAGTCTTAGGCTCGACCTATGTGGGCATGGGAGAAAGTGTGACAGTAACTTTTCGTGGTATTTCGCTGGATTTTGCCGGGTTCGTCTTCCACCAGTATACTGGCCGCAATGTATAGCCTATCATGTGCTGAAAAATGTCGTACAACACACAAAAACAAGTCAAGTATAACTGCACAAACAATAGACAAAGACTTGTCGTTATATACTGGACCGGCAGATCTGGGTATGTGCATTTCAATAAGTGTTATCGGCAGATAAACAAAATAGACCCTGATCTGTCCCCGCATTATGCAACGTTAGATCAGGGTTTATGTTGTCTGCAGCTAAATCCGACTTATAACCAAATACATACGTTTCTGGTAAATTAAATCTGATAACTCAATAATGTACATGTAATTCATCAATAATTTGACCATGCTATTGTAACAAGAGAACAGACAAAGTCTATGTCTATCTGGCAGATGGGAATCGAGCCGGATTCGTCTGTTGCGCAGTCAGGTGTACATGGCACTTGACTTCAAGGTCCAGATGTTTTAATCCAGGGGCATGTACCTCTGACTGGGAGACAAAACAAACACCTCGCAAATATGATAACTTGAAGCATACTTGAAATAAAAGTAGCTGTAATTATCTTAATATGACGCACTAAAAACCTAAATTGCTGACTTTATCGCTACTTTTAAAGATATGAAGTACTTAAATTGCACAATGGTGATTTCAAGGCTGGATACTGTGTTAGATTTTTGTCCAACGAAATATTGCATATCATCTACGTGATAACGCTTGATAATTTCGATGATTGAGGTAACACCATAGGACATGATGTCCATAATTTTGTTTCCATGAATTTTATACAAAGGATTGTAGATTTAATTGCACTGTGCTTAATATTTATGTTTATACTGTTATATATATATATATATATATATATATATATATATATATATATATATATATATATATATATATATATATATATATATATAGCCCAAACGTGTTAAAGAGAGGTTATTAAGAGTTTATGACATCATACAATAATTGACAATACAGTTGTTACGGCAAGAGTGTTATTATGGGTATACATTTCAATTATTACTTTTAAACTCCTTTAGTTAGGACATCAAGTTTTATTTTCGCACATTGAAAATATTTTAATGAAATGTATGAAGAATATTTCCACACCCGCCTTGAAAAATATGTATACCTGATAATTGCACTGAATTATATTTGTTCACTAATACAGCACTTGTAAATTATTAACATTCTCGTAAGCCACAAAATTGTTGACTCGAATCCCGGCCTTTCAAAGTCATACTTACTACCTCCTACACAGGTACTCATACTTACTACCTCCTACACAGGTACTTTGAAATTTGCAATTATCTACATTTCCGCCTTTCACTAATACAGTTGAAACGTCAAGAAATAGTATATTAGCTCGTTAGACTGGCCATTTCAAAGTATGGACAATAAATGTATTTATGACTTTCGCACGCGTTCACGTTGAAATCAGTTCCACAAAAACAACATAGTGTACTCGCATCAGGATATTTTTTACATCACCGTATAAAAGCAATTAAACAATGGTGTGCTTCCGTTTTAATTCAATACAAGCACGTGATTAATATCATACGTTAATCGTGAAAGTTGTACCATCTGGAGTGTGTATGTGATATAAGCTGATCTCGCGAGACGCTTTTCGTTGATCGTGATTCGCTTAAGTCAGTTTCCTGCAAGAGAGTATGGTGCTTATTATGATATTATTATATGCAGTTAGAGGATAGATCTATTATTTTTTTAATATAACACTATTGGCACTATTTTTTTTTATAAAGACACAAATGTTATTAAATGGTAACGACGCTCCGCATAATGTGTGCAAATAGTCCAGTAACATGGGATGCCACACAGTTATTTCAATATTTAATATTTTTTTACTGTCTGACATTATCTTTTAGTATTTCCGGGATGTGACGTCGTCTCGGGGATCATGGGAATGTTCGTGCGTTTTCATATTTCTGAATGTGAAAGCTGCTACTCAAGTACATTTAATTGAAATGCAGCGAAATATCAAACAAATGGGAGTTTCCTCTAACACGCCATTGAGGGATACTCTGCAAAATGCTGGATCCAGCAAAGTAGAACAACTGTGTCAGCCATGGTATTAAAGTTACATGGCGGTAAGTTAAGTTTGGTGTTTTGGACATGATTTGATTCCTAACGAGAAAAAGAACCCCCTTGTTATCTTCTCAGGCTATCCGAGTTAAATTGACCCCCCCCCCCCCCACAAAATTTTGTATGCTTAGGGTTTCTTAAAATTACTTTTTATTCACTTTATTTTTTTTGTATGATAGAGTATACGGTTTGTCCATGCATCAGATGCACATCTTTCAAAAGAGTGCTAGCTCTGCTTGGTCTTTATATTTTCCTGACTTCATCAGTAATCTGGAAGAGGAGAACAAACTAGCCAGATTTTATTTAACTTTTCACATTTTTTTAAAAACGTTTATAATGCATTTATTGATGTTTCAGAAGTTAGCATTGTCTACTTTGGCAAATCATTTTCCTGGTTATAATAGCTGCTGACGTTAGTTTACTTTGGAGTAATTCAAGTTAATTATATCACACTTGTGAGCACCCATTTTAATCTCATAATCTGCATCAGTCAGTGCTTTGGTTACCTAATAACTAATATAAATATGTTTCAGTCACATTATAATAATAATAATGAGGACTGTGTATAGCGCCTAATCTTTATTAGAAGCTCTAAGAGCTTTACAACATCTATAATAATATCACTACAAACATAAAGCAAAACAAACAACAAAAAATTGGAAAACACACCACAACAAAAATGCTGAAAATATTTAAGGTAGGAAACATTCTTAGGTCTTTAAGTTAGTTCTTGTCGAAAACGGTAAGTTTTAAGAACACTATTGAAAGTGATCACTGTATTTTTGTCTAATTTAATTGGGCAATTAATTCCACGATGCTGGGCCCTGGTATGCAAAAGAAAGTTGTCCATATAACTTCGTTTTCATAGTGGAAATAATGAGTATACGATTGTCCGAAGAAGAGCGTAAGTATCTTACTGGTGTGTACACATGGGTGAGGCCGGATAGGTATGCTGTACTGGAGTCCGTCAGTGAAACGAAGCACAGAGAACAAATTTTGTGTTTGTCTGGATCAAATGGATAACCAGTGTAGGGTACAAAGCAGCAGGGAGGTGTCCTCTGATAGTGGTGCTCTTAAGATGATCAGAGCAGCTGTGTTTGGAACGTTTTTGAAGTTTCTGGAGTAGATATTGAGACGAATTAGATATAACTGAATTACAATAGTCCTGTCGTGAAAGTACTAACGAACACACAAGTATTTTAGTGGTATCAACTTAAAGATATTTGCGAATATTTGTGAATGGAGTTTTAAGAGCATCCTTGAAAGTGATATCTATCTTTTCGTCTAATTTCAATGGGCAATTCATTCCACGTAGCTGGGACCAAATATGCAAAAGAACATTGTCCATATGACTTCGTTTTCATAGTGGGAATAATGAGTATACGATTATCAGAAGAAGAGCGTAAGTATCTTGCTGGTGTGTACACATGGGTGAGGCCAGATAGGTATGCTGATACTGGAGTCCGTCAGTGAAACGAAGCACAGAGAACAAATTTTGTGTTTGATTCTGGATCGAATGGATAGTCAGTGTAGGGTACAAAGTAGCAGGGAGGTGTCTTCTGATAGTGGTACTCTAAAGATGATCAGATCAGTTGTATTTTGGAACGTTTTTGAAGTTTCTAGAGTAGATATTGAGACGAATAAGATATAACTGAGTTACAATAGTCCTGTCGTGAAAGTACTAATGAACACAGAAGTGTTTTAGGGGCATCAACTTAAAGATGTTTGCGAATGGAGCTGATACGTCTCAGCTCAAGATATGCAGCATTGCATATGTTCATGGCATGTTGGTGCAATTTTAGAGTGTTGTCTAGAGTAACACTTAGGTTTCGTAATGACTGCATGAATTTAATGTGGGTGTTGCTGATATTTATTGTTTGAGGTAAAAGATGTTAATGAGAAAGTTGTTGTGTTGTGATCACAATGGCCTCAGTTTTATCATCATTCATCTGCAGCTTGTTACATGTCATCCATGATTTCACATTAGAAATACACCTCAGAAATGCACCTCTCTACTCCTTGGATGGTAGCATCAACTTCAGTTTGGTAGCTAGACTTGTATATTTGGGTGTCATCAGCGTACAATTCGTGATACACTGGTTGATGATATATGACACTTGAGAGCGGCTGAGTGTATATTATGAACAGAACAGGTTCAAGAACAGATCCCTGTGGCCACACCATAGATCAACTGGGCTGGACTTTATTCCATTTACAGGTACAATGTGTGTGCTATTGATTAAGTAGGACTTTAACCACTGTAAGGCTGTATTATGAATGCAAAATATATGCTGGAAACGGTGAAGTAATATATCATGGTCTATTGTGTCAAATGCTGCAGACAAAGCAAGGAGGGTGAAGACTGTAGTCTTTCCGCTATCCAAAGCAGAGTGAATTTCATTAAATGCTTTCAGAAGAGTGGTTTCAGTAATGTGGTAAGAGCGATATACAGACAGTACATTGCTAAAAAGACTGTTTGAATTCAAATGAGATACAAGTTGGGTTAGAACAACATTTTCTAATTTTGTTATATGGACGGCAGATTAGAAACTGGGCGGTAGTTCTTTCAATCCTTATGATCAAGTGTTGGTTTCTTCAGCAGAGGCTTTACGATGGCAGTTTTAAAAAAATATGGGAATTCCCCGGATGAGAGAGAGATATTAATAACATCAGTTAGTGAAGGCAATATTGGGTCTAAGCACTCAAGCAGCAGTGATGTTGGAATTATATCAAGTTCACATGACTTTGGTGCACTCTTCATCACGATTTTTCGTACTAAATCCATAGACACTGATTCAATTGCTGCTAATGGTTGTCGCTGAAATTCTGTATAGTAACTGTAGGGTGACGACGAGTCGATTGAACTTGTGTTGTCAAGCGTATCTCTAATGGTTTGTACTTTGTCACGGAAGAAATTTGCGAATAGTTCCGGAATGCAGCTGGAATTATCCGTGATCTTAATACTGTAGTAGGATTCTTAGCGGCTTCATGGATTTGTTTATGAATAGTGAGTCTGGTGGAAAGCCAAATCCTCTCTGCTTTATGGTGGTGTATTTTAGCAGTGCGTAGATGGTCCATAACACTGCTATACCACATAGAACACTTTTGAATTTATACTCTGCACTTGATGGCTGGGCCATATTTTTCAAGCAATGAACGCAGGCAGTTATCGAGTTGTTCTGCTGAAGGAGGTAGGAAAGTTGTTAGGTTTGCTTGGATGTCCTGCATTAGTTCGTTTCTATTTATCATACGGAGGTTTCTCGAAGTAGCAAATAAAGGTGGAGGGCTAGGAACTGATACGTCGAGATGGCATATAATTCCAAGGTGATCTGATGCAAGGTTGTGGAATACAAGGGTAGATTGCAGAATATTACCATCAGGTCTATGAAGAATCCAGTTCAAAATGTGGCAATGTTTATGGGTGGATTGGTTAACTGACTGATTAGGGTTGAAAACATTAATGGAATCTAGAAGTTTTGACATGTATGGATATCCAGGACAGTCAAAGTGAAAATTGAAATCTTCAAAAATAATTAGGTTGCCACCTATCAAATTTCCATACACCAGACGATTCAGAGACTGCCCCAAGAAGAAAGATTCAGTCAGCATGTTTTCTACAGGGAGGAGGGCGATAGAGGCAGAAATAAATGGACTGACCATTGTTCAAGTGTGAATGTCGTTTGGACTAGTTCAAACGATGTGTGACAGAAATTGAAGGTTGTGTTATACTTAAGACATTTTATCATGGAATTTAATTATTTGTGGTTACAGCATTTCCACATTTACGAGAGTGGCGTGGAAACTACTTGATGTAGTAAGCTGTGGGTATTAAATCCGCGCACTTGGGCTCATCGCCTGATGTTTTAGCATGATTTTGTCAGAAAGAAGACGTCAAGATTCTGGTCGTTCATAAAATTAACTATTTATGTGCGCTTTTCGGATGGTCCTTCTGATTGAGCGTTGAATAATGCAGTACGTAATGGTATCTCTGGGACATTTGACGCATCGGCTGACCATTTAAAATCGATTTGCACCAGGTTATCAAAATTAAAGGACGAATTTTTAAATTGTTTATCTGGAAAGGAAAAAAGGAAAATAACTGGAATTCGTCTTCCTGTTCTACGCCGGCCAGCTTTGAAATAACGTTTCTTTCTCCGCTTCTGTTTACATTTAAGTAATGATGAATGTAATCCCAGTTCGTTTAGTCTTGATCACAATGTAGTATGGAGAGCCAAGGTGTGGTCATTTGAAGTAATTAATGATGGTCCATCATAACATAAATGGGTTGACTGGCGGTCACGTGATGGCGGTTTATTAAAAAACAAAGGACGTTTTAACAGTGGAACAAGACAGGTGCGAAAAAGTCTAATTGTTCTCGTTTCCAAGGAGGTGAAGAAACACATACGATCTGAATTGACAATACATGATGAAACACAATAATGTAGACGAAGATAGACAAAAGCACATATATTATGAAAGACAGCACAAAACGGAAGAGTTGCTTCAAGCCTCTTAAGCGATAGCGGCCATCTTTCCGGACGTCCAAGTATGTGAATGTAGAATAGAGGTATGCCAACATTCTATCCATTGTGTTTGCTATGAATGCACACGATTTCCCCATTTTCATATTCCGCCGTCAAAAGAACTGAATAACTGAAGAGTGATAGCAGAAGGACAGAACTATGCTGTTATTGTATGATTTAGTTTCATATAACTTAAACATTATCGTAGCAAGCATTATATAGTCATTTTGACCAATTATCATACAGTTCTTCCACAGAACATTATTCAAGTACGAAAGTCGAACACATGTCATACAGCGAAAACGGAAGTATTTTCAAAATGTGATCTCTTTTTCAGTCATATCGATACAAGCTCTGCAGTGTGGCAGTTTATAGTGATATCTAGCACTGGGGCATGATGCCCCAGACATGTAGCATGATGTCCCACAAATGAATATTATCCTGATACCAGGCAGACCAGCTTTAAACATAATCTCTTAATGCTGAGCATCAAGCGAGGCAGCTGCTAGTAACATTTTTATAAATCTTTTGCATTACTCGGTCGGGATTCAATCACAAGACCTCCCGCGTCACAGGTGGACGCTCTAACTATTGGGTCACCAGAGCGGTCTCTGTGTGGCTCTTACTGTCTCTAATATTTCTAAGATGATGTTTCAAATCAGACAGTTTCATAAGCACATCCGTAGGGTGTTCGATTAGGATTTTTAACGTAGTTTTAACAATTTTTCAGTCATATCGTTACGAGGTCTGCAGTGAGGCAGTTTATAGTGATGTCTAGCATTGGGGCATCATGCCGCAGACAACAGGCCAACCAGTCCTAACACTAACCTCTTAACGCTGAGCGCCAAGTGAGGCAGCTGTTAGTACCATTTTTGTAAGTCTTTAGTATGACTTGGCCGGGGATCGAACCAACGACCACATACTTTCGCGGCGGACGCTCTAACAACTAAGCCACCGGAGCGGTTTACACATCCATAGGAACTGTAAGTATGGTTAAGACATCCGAATTAAATGAAATAATAATGTTATCTCTTTATTCAGTAAATCGTGTCAAATAATTAACACATATCTGTTGTCAATGTTCACGGAAACGTTTTTACCACAATCAATACAATTATATACAAGAACATGTCAATTGAAAATAAAACGGACTACAAGTCATGTGTATTTTTTTTATTAAAAAACAGTCCATATGACCTGAGATTCACACATATTGCACATATCACAAAAAAAATTATTTTTGTAGTTACCGCCATTTGAACCACTGGTCATGTAAATAACTGAGGAACAACAGCTGGAAAACTATCATTTAAAATAATACATATATTAGAAAACTGACAAAATAAAAAAATACATTATTCAGTATGTACCTGGGAATGACGCTCATATATCGGTGTTCAGCATAGATTCATATATATTATATCAAGGTATACTTTGATCCTCCTGAGTCTAAACTTGGTGAACAGAGTCCACCCAGATCTGCCTGATCATTATACGACAGCATATGCCGATAGTAGATTAATGAGCGTTATACAAATTCAATGACGGTAACAGTAATGAATTTTGTTATGTCAACTGACTGTAATAAACAAACATAAAGATCGTTTCATCATCATTATCATCATCATCATCATCATCATCATCATCAGTACATTCTCTGTGATCAAAGGAGAAGAAAAAAACCTGTTTCTAAAAGTAATAGCTTTGTCGAATGTTTAAAAATGTATATTCTTATAGCTGTTGAGTCATGGACTGGAGTTTAGTCCTGCGAACAAAGTATCACTAAATAAACATTCACGTCGTTTCTTCTTTTTAAACTGAAGAAAAGTTAACTCTCCTATACTAAACTTAGAGTTTCGGAGCCAAATCGACAATATTTTATTTTCAAGTTCATAACAGACACTAAGGCATAAACAGTCGACATGAGGAACATGGGAAAGGTCTACGTTTCCTAGATCTGTCACATGAAATATGGATTAGTATCAATATTTAACTCGGTCTTTAAAATATATAAAATACAGATTAAGAAAACAAACCAACTTGGGCTTTTAAGTGTATTTTGATATTTTCCCTGAGAAATATTCTTCAAAGTATTAATATTCTTGGGTATGAACAAACAAAAATATCGTTCAGTCAAGAGTTAAGTAAAACCTTTAGGTTCTTTGTTATTTTGTATCGTATGCAAAATTATTATTACCACCCCCTCCCCGTACTGTTGAAAAACCTTTAACTTTCCATTTTAAAGAATCGAAATCAGTGTTTTAGTGTGCAGTTGATTTCATTGTCCAGGCTGCTCAATTAATGTCACGCTGTACACCAATATGTTGAACCACCAAAGGAACAGGAATAAGGAAAGTGCTCTCCCCTTGGAAGGTTGATGTCGGGCTCTAAAGACGATTTCTCAATATCTTGGGGTGGATAAATTACAATTTATTGAATCGCTCTTTCTGGAAGCGATTAACACCCAGTTTTCTGTCCATTTGCTGATGTGGTTTACGTGTAATTTGTTCATTTCTTTGTGCTGGCACTAAAATGTTCTCGGCGGCCAATTGCAACTCTCTGCTGGGAGTGACATCAATTGCCTCTGTTGTACTAGGCCTTATAATGGGACTGTAGTGAACTTTCTTTGCTTCTGTCGGTTCGCTGGTGACACTAAATAGGTCATGATCGAGGAAACGAGATCCATCACTACTTAGTAACGAAGTCGAAGTAATATATAAGGATGGTCTTCTCTTTAAAACCAAAATATTAAGATTGTGGCAAGACGTGCAGATCTGAATATCAGAAACTCCGTCTATGTTCTTTTTTTGCTCGGATCTTCGTTCCTGTATCTGTCGCATTTTCTCTGAGTAGGCTAGCATTGATTTTTCTAAACGTCTTCTGTCCATATCTATGGATCGTACATTTTTCGTGTGAACAGACGATAAAATCTTTATCTCGGAATTTGCTTCTTGGTCGAACTTTTTGGTTTTTGCAATGACTGGCGGTCTAACTTCCGCTGGAAGTGATTTCCCCAGTGTTGGATAACTTGTTTTGTTTGTCCAACTGATCCGTCGCATTCCTGCAACTGTCATCTTATCTGTCTCTGAAAAGCAAATAATATACTTGCAATGTGCTTTATTTCTCTAGGTCTCTTACAACGATAATGTTATAACCTATTTATTTAATTATTTCAGTTGCATGATTTGTTTGTATTATCATCAAATACATTTTGACCATATTGTTGTAAACACTAGATTGAAAATAATAACATAGTAACATACAATGTTCAGTAATATCAATATTTGAACAATAATAACATGCAGACATAATGGAATTGAGGGAGTAGTAATATTGGGGAAAATTATATATTTCCCGGCGAAAGTACTGGTTTTGAAAAAAATTGGTCAAAGTTATTATAACTGTATTTTTGTGGTCATAAATAACATACAATTTTGTAACTTCATTTTTACTTACCAAAATCGATGAAAAAACTCCAATAAAGTCCTTAAGATCACACTATCAAGGAGTAACTAGTATTACTAAAGTGCTCGACTACAATCAACAGGTAAATTCATACCTTTTGCTTATATACCGTCCGCCGACTCAGTAGTTTGTTGACAATAGCAATCCGTTAGTTACGGTTCTCACTATCAAGGTATCATTTCATTCAAAAACTGCAGCGGAAGAAATGACGCATAAAATTTACTGTTAGCATTCTTTAGTCGTCTGCGTTATCTATGTATGTCAATTAAAATATTACTGTTGGTTTAAGACTGCCTGCCGGTCACGAGTGGGATTGTAACAATGTGAAGTGATAACCCGGGTCTTCTATGACGTCGCTGTCTTGATAGCATGTCCTTAAATTGCCATACCTGGATGTTTTAATATGGGATTGGTAAATATTTATTCGGTTGGCAAAATAAAGGTTTGTTTTGTTTCTTGTTATGTGTGTGTGTGCTTTTAACACATTATTAGACAGATTATGCCGAGGAACAAAATGAAAGACAACTATTTTTCTTTAGATGATTCATGAAAGAAATGGAATTCTTTTACGCTGCATTTCGGTACTATAGTATATGCATGCCATGAATCCATGGTAAGAAGACAAAATATTTTGAAGTATATCGTGTCAGATGGAAATATTTTTGAAATAAAATGTTTTACATTTCACATAATTAATGTTAATAAGATTGAAGTTTGGAAATTAATTTAAAGCCATACAATTGACTATATGGAGTATATTGAACAAACTTTTCAGTATTATTTCTAAGTTAGTATTTCTAAGATGTTGTTTGTCCTTCAATTTCTGTAATCTGTTTCGACGAAATTCCTAACATATTTTGTATCGTGATATCAATAGTGAAATAAAAAGTGATATAACAATTGGGTTTATAAAAAATAAATAAAACATGTCTCCGTTTATTTCAGAGGCAAAGCGTTTGAATAGGCTAACTATATTTACCTTTGCATGTATACGAAACAGAGGATTAAAACTGGGCTCGGAAAGATGCAAAGCAAATGCACAACCATTATCCATCTATGTCTAAATAGTTTTGTTTTATTTATATTTTGCGATCGACACAACTTTAAATTTACCTTTGATGACTTTGAGTTAAAGAGAAAATCCAGGTAAAGTATGATATATTGTTGTCAATCGATTATCTCATTTTATTCATTACATCTTTAAAACAATTGGGCACAATTGGCACATCATTTTAACTGAAATAAGCCTTTAATATCGCAATTTGGTAATAGTAGGCGCTTCTTTTGTTTTTTAGGCCCTCTGTCAGTAGATCACAAAGTTGTGAGCAGGCCCTACAGTTGCAGAGGGCGTTTCTTGTGTGACATGTAACGGGCGCAGACGTAACCGGAGTGGTTACGTCTGTCGCATTGTGTGTGTGTGTGTGTGTGTGTGTGTGTGTGTGTGTGTGTGTGTGAGAGAGAGAGAGAGAGAGAGAGAGAGAGAGAGAGAGAGAGAGAGAGAGAGAGAGAGAGAGAGAGAGATCATAAGCGCCATTAAATGAGTTCTCTTGATTTTTAGTTATCGGATATGTATTATAGAAATTAGAACCATAATGTTTAGAATGAGCAACCCATATCGTCAAATTTCATCTAAATGCATAACGCCTACTATAGTTAAAACAGGAGCACGTGTTTTGTAGTGTGTATAATTAGTCTTTTATAAAAACTTGTAATGATACTGTCTATCCATGATCAATAATGTTTAATGGGTTTAGAACTGCGATTCAAATCTTAGAATGTAACCTTTCTAATAGGCATAAAAAATATCAGAAACACATCATTATGTGTACATGAAGTCTCCTGTTTATAAAAAATTCTTTCTTTGAAATCAATCTCCGATATTTACAGTTCCACTGAGAACCTAGGATCTGGTTGAAGTTGAACTTTATGAAAAATACGTGTGAAGAATTCTAAAATGTACGAACCTTTATGCATGCACATATATTTTAATGAATAAGCATGCTAATACATATGTAAACATGTTGTAAATATAAAAAATAATTAAACATTTGACGAATGTAGACTTATATGGAAACGCAAATCACCACGAAAATATACCAGTGCCACGTCGCCAGAATAAAAAAAAAACAACAGTTACCCCGGTAATTAAGATCGTTATATTACATGTACAAATGCATCACGGTAAGGCCCGTGATAATTAAATTTTACATATTGATTATCTGGATTACTAAAACTTTGAAAATGATATTATTATACTAGTTTATAATATCATTAGAATTAATATAGTTTTGAACCAGGATTGATTCATTCAATACATAGTGTATCTTATCTTGTGGTCACGGTGATCTATGAGAACTAATGGTTCTTGTTCCTGTTGATCTTAGGATAATAATAATAATAATAATAATAATAATAATAATAATAATAATAATAATAATAATAATAATAATAATAACGACTTTATTTAAAGAGGGTAACACAATTAGCTAAGAACTAATCTACTTTGAGGCCCTCATACAAGGAATTTATTTAATTTAATTCAGCAGCATCTCAGAAGCCACTGGATATATTGGGTTTGGAAGATGGAAAGCAAAGTTCCAGAGTATTGGAAACTTTTCTTGAATAATTCCTTATTTGGTTTGGGAATTTTATACTGTTTTGTAAATATTGATCGCAGGTGGGGTGTATTACCAGGTAGCCTATACTGGAATAGGGATTGTAAATATTCAGGAGCACTATTATTGGATATCCTGTACATTAATTTGACTTTTCTTAAACATATTCAGTCTTTAAAAGGTAATATTTTTAACTTACCAGCTAAATTTTCCTTGCTTTCTTTCTGGTTTGATATTAGCCTAAATGCTCTTTTCTGAAGATTTTCCAGCTTTGATATGTTTTTATCATTTGAATTACCCCATACTGAATTACAGTAGTCAAAATACGGTTGTATGTAACTGTTATAAAATAATTTTCGGTGCCTTTCAGGGAGACAATGTCTTATCCAACTGAGAAACCATAAACTTGAATTGACCTTTTTACTGATATGTTTGAAATGATCTACCAAAACACCAAGTAGTCTGTCGTGACAGACCATTTGCAAATTTTTATCCTTCCATGTCAGACAAAGTTCATTGCTATCAAGATTTTTCCTTATTTTCCTTGTTGAGATAAGTAATATTTTAGTTTTACCAGTATTTACTACCATGCCATTGCATGTGCACCAGTTTTCCAGCTTGTTTAATGCATTCTGTAAAGAAATTTCGAGTTCATGCTTTGTGTTTTGGATGTCTGATAATGTTGTGTCATCTGCATAGAGATCTGTAGATGATATCGAGTCTCTTAGTAAAAGTGGTAGGTCGTTAATAAATAAAATAAACAGTAATGGACCTAGAATTGAGCCTTGTGGCACTCCATATCTAATTGTTTCAGGTTCAGACAGAACGTTATTTATATAAACATATTGTGATCTCTCACTTAAGTATGAAGTAAACCATCTAACTGTTTTGTCATCGCATTGGTAGATTTTTAGTTTCTTCAAAAGGATTTCATGATCCACCATGTCAAACGCTTTCCTGAAATCTACAAATACAGATCCTATTATTTTACCTTGGTCAAGTGCTTGAAACCATTTATCAGTTAGGGAGATCAAGGCAGTCTCACATGAATGTTTCTGTCTAAAGCCTGATTGATTAGGGTGTATCAGCAAGTGTTTGGTTAAATATGACATGAATGAGTCATGGACATGTTTTTCAATCAATTTTGACAAGTTTGGTAGTATTGAGATTGCTCGGTTGTTATCAGCACCATTCTTAGATCCAGATTTGTAAATAGGAGTTACTTTTGCAGTTTTCCATATTTTGGGGACATATGAGGTTGCAATACTTAAATTGATTATGAATGTTATGCTATCTAAAATAGCAGAGGCAGAAGATTTAATGAGTCTTGGACCAATCTGATCAAGTCATGTAGCTTTAATGGTATCAAGTTGGAAATCCATGAAATAAGCATCCGTTTAACTCGTACACGATCTTGGGTTTTTCTAAGTGTCAGCCAACTACAAATACGTTCCGATGATCGTTGCGTGCATGTTGGATCCATTTGTCTTCCTTGTCACACAAGTAATAAAGGATAACAGTAACCTAAGCGATTGATGTAGATGCAACTGTCCGTGTAAAAATACTGTCCGTGTAAAAATACAGCACACGATCTCCTAACAGTTCTAAAACTTGGTACAATTTTACGCGAGCAAGAGCTGTCACGTAATGATGACAGTTACAAATTCGTCGGCTTCTACAAAGTCCAGTTATTCCTCGTCATTGACTAAGATAATGTCGTCATGAACGACGTCCACGTGTTTTTTTTTTAAAAAAATTATTTAATATTGTTGTTGATCATCTGGAAGTAGCGGGAAGGTTCTGTCAAAGACTCCGTCTTGCGTAAGCACAGTCGTTGTGCCATTTTACCTCACAACTAATTTCACATACCTTTGGCAAACAATCGCTTTGCTTTGTGTTTTCTCGATGTGGTCTAAAACAATGTCTTCCTGATCCCAGTATTTCTCTTTGATATTATTTTGGTCTTCGGGAATGTAGCATCAGGAAAAATTGCCGCTTGCCTCTATGTCAGTTTCAAAACGGCATCCCAAAAGGAATTCTGTGTCTCTGTGCCTTTGTGGTATTGTTTTGTCTTGGGATAGTGGTAAATTTCGTACACCTCTAACAACTGGTATCCCAGGTCCAGAGCTTTAAACAATTTCACGTTGACCAACGTTCCTGTCCATTCGCGTTCCTCTTGAGTGTGCTGACAAGGTCGGTCTTGGTTGCACAGGAGAAATCCATGAAATAAGCATCCGTTTAACTCGTACACGATCTTGGGGTTTTCTAAGTGTCAGACATCTACAAATACGTTCCGATGATCGTTGCGTGCATGTTGGATCCATTTGTCTTCCTTGTCACACAAGTAATAAAGCCAGCGTAGGGCTTTGACGGAATTGTGACGTTTGTCCATATTCGTCGTTTGAGGGCTGATGAGAACCAGGGTGAATTCGGGAATGAGCCTTTGGCGGTGCACTAAGGAACACACTTTGGAAATGAAGAAGGGTTCTTTCATAAGAATCGATCGCTCCGTGTTCCATGAACAATTTTCGAAATTTTCCACAGCAGCTCAGTAAAGTGTCCACGTCCTATCGACAATACTTAAGCATGTCTTCTTTAAAGTCGAAGGGATCGGAGGTGTGAGTCTGGTACTAAGCGTATAAAGCTTCTCGTTGTTCGATACGCATGTTGTAGGAATCTCAGGCAAATGAGGTAAACAGAGTGTTGATTGGCTTCGGTAATTTTTGGCATTCCAAACGTTTTAGGTATTCGACTCAATGGCATGGTCATCGAATGTATAAATCGTGCTTGTTCCACTTGCATGGATTAGATTTCGGCTCCGTTCAAAGTCACGTTCGGACGTTTGGCACATTGTTTCTTATAGTATCTGAAAAGAAATTGCCATCGTATACCGAGTTTTGTCGAGCCATTACCGTTGGATGCCGTCTTGACTTCACGTTAAAATCCATTAGGCGAAATAAGACATCGTGTTCGGTCCTCGAAAGGTTTTTTCCTGTCATCCATCAATCTTCCTGCAGTGGACAACGTCTAAAGATAGGCTTTTGAATGCACTTCTCCCACGCTCAGTGAGACACGCATAAATTAAGGTTTGTGAATGCCAGTCTCTTGCATACATTCGAAATCGAAAACGATAAATTTTCCTTTTTTCTGGTCATCTTCTTGTTCGGAATGATTTTTTTTAAAAATGTAGTTCTTGTGTTTCAAGTACACAGTTTGGTGACAAATGTGACATCGTTTCATTCCCGAACATACATATGCATTATTGGTACGCATGCCTTGTCCACAAGTAGAGCGCAATCTCAAGAGCTGACAAGCAATTTTATGCCGTGAACCTTGCCTCTTCCAATTTTGTTGGTAAACGGTAGGGCTGACAAAGGTGCCCTGACAAGTTGGGCAATGCACTCGTTGTTTCGTCCAGCCAGAGTTGAGAGGCCAACGTCATGAACATTTCAATCCACAAAGCTTGTGTTGTTCTGATTGTTAAACCTATCGTCATATTTCTCGCAATAATAACTGTATCCCAGAAATCTGGCGATTCTGGTGATGTCATCGAAATGTTCATCGCGATGATAGACGTGAATGTATTTTCGGTCTCTGAAATCTTTGCCTCGAAACAACAGAGGTCCCCGCGCTTCTTGAGGGTGCACTTTTAAGGTGTAACAAGGAACCAATATGACTTGCAATTTTTGCATTTCTGGAATGCCACAGGGTGTGTCTTACGATATCTCAGCTTGCTGTCACAATTCTCCTTCACTGCGTTGTTTGGCTCGGTCCGATTGTCGAATAGTTTTCCTGCCTTTTTTCCATTGCTGTGTCGTTGTTGTCGGCATACGTTCGTCTCACCGCGATAGCACAGGCTAAACACATCTGGTCTTGATGATTCATACTTCGGACAAGGCTCGTTTTTGGTGCTACGAAGGTCTTCCACCATTAACACCTTTTTCGGTTTTGTTCTTTTGTGCTTTTGTGGGTGAGACCTGGGTCATGAACAGTGTCGCTTTTCCATCGGTGATGTGAAATATGTCGTTTGATTGTTGCACGTGTTGAATCTTGTCGACGACTTTGGAAGGTGTATATTCTGCCGAGATGATAAACTTTATCCAAACAGGGGACTTCAAACTGTCACGATGAATGGAAAGTCTCAATCGATCGTCTTCTTGGGCTTCACATTGCCGTTGTAGTGTGGTTAATGAAGAATCCCACACCTTGGTCATAAACCTCACAGCTTTCTCCAACGGTATTCAGACTTTAAATCTTTAAACTTCCCGTGTTCATGAAAGCCGTAGTTTTAATTTGTCTACAGGAGCGCTTTTCCGTCTGTCTCTCAAATGTTGTAGTACTTTTGAGGAGTTAATTGTAAACTTTGCATGGGTGTAGGCTCTCTCGGTCTAGAATTGGGCTCACTCATGTCATCTTTAAAATCATCTGGCATGAATTTGAACTAAGTCCTCAGCTACTGTTTGATGCGATAAATCTAGTTTCTGTCTCTTACCTTCTTCTCCTTTCTACACGAATGATTGGATCGTTTCATCTTGACTTAAAATTGCCAAATGACTACATTTTAAACAACATGGTCCCCTATGTATGTATGTCAGACCAGTGTATATATAAAGGATCAGTGTCATCCCTTCCAGTATTCATTTCATTCTGAAACCGAACACAACGATGGAAGAGCCCACACAAGTCTAACTTCTGATCAGAGCTTTGCAAGGTGTCATACGAAAGTTGTCTTTAGACAAGCCGACGGACTACTCCACCTCTTTTTGAGATAAACGTCAAGATACTTGCTATATCTATTAGAAGAATGAACATTGTGCTAGATAATGTCCAGACCGTGAAAAAGCAAAACAGGTGCCATAAGAGACAAAAGTCAAGATACCTGTTATCATTGTCAAAAGGACTTTGGTCTCCAAACTGCCCTAAGAAACAACAGGAACAGGATAAGGAAGAGGAGGAGGAGGAAACTGATTCCGAACAGTGCCAAAAAGAGGTACCTCCCTAACGGAAGAATCCCGACACGTTCAGAAAAACAATAAAATAAGACGATACGAAAGTGATGCAGAAGAGAAGGAAAACATGTGACAGTGAAGAAATTAAAGAAACAAGTGAAAGTGGGCAAAACAGAGAAGAAATATTTGAACTTTTTGAAGTGTTGTGTTGTGAATTAAATTGTAACATTTTTACCAGAATTCACCAGACGTAAAAACGTAAGCGTCTCTTTATATATAATAATTAACTATTCACGCAATCACACACGTACGTCATGGAGTAAACAAAGGTATCTTAATTTTTAAATAATTTTTTTCAAAATGAATACTATCACTTTTGGAGAGAAGTGGATTTTCTTAATAAAATCAAACTCAGGAATGGTACGAATCGGCTTTAAATGCTTTAAGCCTTTGCCACATCCAAGGCCTACTTCTGGACTGGCTCCTGTCGATGACTTGGTGGAAAGCACTAGTTTATATATATCTAAGGCGTAGTAACAAACTTTGCTTGTTTGGCAAAGGAAGATATTGTCCTCATGGGTCGTAATAAAGAAGTCTGATACATTTGTTTCAGACTCCTAAACTCTGCTAAAATTTCTAAGAGTACCGTCACCGTTTGGCTCTCACTGTCCTCCTTCTCTCCTAGACATTGATTCTTTACTGCTTCTTCTTTTTCGTTTCGTTTCCTTCTTTTTACCTATTCTTCTTGTTGAAGGTTCGGGTACCTTTTCTTATAGATAAAATTTAAATTATATAGAGTCACTTGATAGTCTGACAAAGGGACATGTTAACGCGTTGATGCGTCAAAATTAATAACTGCAGAAACTATGTAAAGTGAAACAACTATGTAATAATAATAAAAATATAAAGGAATAAAATTTAATAAACTGCAAACGAAGTATGTAAAGTGTACCAACTATGTGATTTTACAAAAATATTTGATCTGAACATGAATTTTTATTGATGAAAATATCATTGCAAAGCATATCAATCCCAATCAGATCCTTCAAATATTATAACTAAGAGCATTCGATACCAGTTGATATTTTCAAAACACTAGATATATAAAGTTAATCAACTTCCCGCATTCCGACCCCCTACCTCACCCCAAAGAAACATTCCTTAAAGTGTCAGTGGGAATAGTACACAGAGTTCTTATCTATTCGTGCTCAAACTGAACTACATGCCGGGTTGTAGCAGACCCTATGAAGAGAATATTACCTGTATGTTTGCATGGAACATAAAAGCACGTGTTTGCATACATGATTACGTTATATTAATGGATGTGTCGATGGTTTTGAATGTTTTATATATGTAACGCCATGGCTGCCCTTATGTTTCCATTTAACTTAATACAAGGTTCAGTAGTTGTTATTTATGGTCATATGAGGTCAACTTGACCTTATATGGAGTTGACCTTATATGGAGTTGACCTTATATGGAGTTGCAAAGATCATGATAAGATTTCAAGTAGCTTCATGTTGGACTCACCCGTTATTATTTGGTCATATGATAATACCAATGCCTACTAACTTTTATATCAGGCCAACTAAGTCATGGTATTATTTCAACTTGGCCTAATGCTCAGTTCTGCTATGATCATTTGGGTCAAATGACAATGCTCTGGTCATTTGAACCATATAAGCCATGGAAAACTTAGCAGTCGTGATTCTCTAGTTCAATGCTGTACATATACCATGTATCGTTTTTAATACTACGTGGTCTGTTGTCGGTCTCTAACGGAAGTTTATTTCTTGTTGCGCCATTGATATGTTGAAATTATTTCAAAAGTAGCCACTATTTATCGATTTCATTTTGTGGATAACCCATTGTTACAGCTTGCTTCTTCATTTCGTGGTAACAATATTAATCAAGGTTCTCTCCCTTGTTGTAGCTATGGTGTAACAAATGTGAAGATCGTTTTCTTGTGTTTGTGTTGTTCTGTTTTATATGCTATACATGCTGTTGTCTTCTAAATTGTAACAAGGTGGTTAGGTGCAACACATATATGCTTAGTGTTTTAAAACAAAGGATTGGTCTGAATGAATTTGCTGGTAAATTTAACAAGCAAAACGTATCTCCAAAAGCTGCGAATGGAATATATAAAAACATGGTGCAAGCTGTATCCAGATGGAACGAGAAAATATGGACCCACATAAATTTCATATCAAAATGTCTAAGCAGTTAGTCGCTGAATAATATAGTTTAGATAACACAATTGGGTTATATCAGCTTTGTGAAATGGTAACTGACAGTTTAAATTACAAGAATAGCAAAAAATACAAAAAAAGAGTATTGGTGTTATTATTTGACCATAAATCACGACCACTGGACCTTACATTAAGTTAAAGTGATACATAAAGCTAGCTATGTCGTTCATAGTTACTCGTCTTTGAACAGTTTTTGGAACCTTTCGAAAGTTAAAGGGTTAAAATAACTCAATATAATCTAATTTTGTTGATCGTTTGTTTATAGGTCATTTAATGTTTACATTTACTCAGAATGGCTTACCTTCCTGAAAGATTTATAGGTTTCTTAACTTTGGCGTTTTAGTACCTAATGTTTTATCCCCCCCCCACCGCCCCCCCCCCCCACCGCCCCCCCCCCCAAACAAAACATGCACGCACGTTCGCACAGAGAATAAAATAGAGAAAATACGAGTACTTATGAGCAAAGAAAGATCACACTCAGTTCATTAATTATATATATTTCGATAATTCATAATTTGTCAGAACATATTTGATTTATTGTTGTCCCACCTGCTATCGCTTATGTGGATTCGTAAGTAATTTGGCGGGTCACGAACACGGGTTATTACACAAGTATTCGGCCTAAGTATACCATTCTGAACACTAATTTTGGCGAGTAAGTAGATATTGGAAATTGTTTTTGACACATTTTGATAATGAAAATTATTTTTGACATATTAATCATAGCAAACCACAAATAAAAGTTGTCACAACAACGGAGTGTTATAAGCAGATTTCAAATGACCCTCCAAAAAATATGAGACACTTATCAGAGAACTGTGATATGGACTACTTAATTGAAACCCGAAGATATCGCAGCATGAGCGAAGACGTACACGGTGATGTATGGTATTCACTGAAATTAATACCATTGAGGGCTATGTAAAATATATGAGTCTGGTACAGGCTTAGGGCATCGGGATCTTATTTAACTTCCTACGGAACTTAATGAAAATGCATTAAAAGTAAAAACAAAACTAATTTTTTTCTCTTTAGGTTGGCATAAAACGACACTAGTTTTAAATCGCTTGAGTTAGAGAAATTATTTTCAGCCTTGAAACACGTGTTTCGCAGCATTTGTTTTGGAGCCTTGTGCTTCGAAACGGAGGGGGGGGGGCTTGGTCTGCACCTAATGAAACAGCCTCAAACTTAGTCCAATTTCTATTATATCAGTACGAAATTAAATACAAGATGCGCATATTAAAGTAAATATTTTGTTTTCAACTATAGTACATACATTGAAGTTTATAAATGTACAATGGAAGAAAAAAATCCATTTAATAGCCAATGGGAGCATATCAGAATATGTTGTCCTCTATATTTAGGGTGTACAATAATTAGCTGATCCGATACCTGAAATTGGCAGTACTAGAGAAATAATAATAATAATAATAATAATAATAATAATAATAATAATAATAATAATAATAATAATAATGATGATGATGATGATGATAACAAAAACAACAATACTATCATTAATAATAATAATAATAATAATAATAATAATAATAATAATAATAATAATAATAATAATGCAAGTGCAGAAAAAGTAGCAATAAATAAATAAAAAGTGAAGCCACAGACGGCAAACTATTGTCATTGTTACAGAGAACTTAACAGGAAAGATGAGATCAATTTCAGTACCTTGTCGAATAAGAATGAGACCAGGATGTTCTAGAGAAACATACGGGACATACTTTCCAAGCACAAATACAACCTAAAGTGGCTGGGTGAGGTACAGGTAGAGCTCAAAGTATGTCGACTAGAAAGAACGTGTCATAATTAAAACAGAACTCTCAAGAAATCAGTTACGATAAATGCAAAATTGGAAGGTCCAGACGAGGTTTAAATATTCTCTTGACAAAAATTCGTTAAGTCGTGTGTTTGTGTGATCATTACATAAATCGTATATAATCGCTTAACGCTGCACAACATGGGCCCTGATCAGCTGTCGCATAATGCGCCTGCAGATCAGAGTCTATGTAGTTTATGCTATTGTTTACTCTTAACAAACTGTATAGACCTAGATCTACTGGTTGATAATGTTATGACAGATTAAGGTCTGTACAGTTTGCAGTTGGAGTTGAATATGAAGTGGGTATATACGGTACACACAAAATGTACATTTAAACAACATTCACTAGTTTAACACACTTTCAAATTATTTTTTATATCTGGATTTACAATTTTATCGTTGTTGTTTATCTGAGGCACACTCAGCAATAATCGAACATGTAAATTCCTATAGATTTGTTCGTGTCAATAAAGTGGGTTGTCACACAGGTATACTGCTTTATCATTGTTGAATATTGTTTCCGACAGGTAGCTAAATGTTGAAAATTGTTTTCGACAGGTAGCTAAATGTTGAAAATTGTTTTTGACAAGTTTATTAGGGGCAAATCGCACGAATAATTAACTTCTGATCCCAAATGTTCGCATGACTTTCGAAACACGCAGGTTTATCTTGTTGTGGTACGGCCATCAATATTATTTTTATAACGGTCCAAAGTATCAAAGTTTGGTAATACATGCCATATTAGGATGACTAGAAAACTTATATGCTTTAGTATATCACACACAATAAACGTTTAGACGTGACGCACTATTTTCGAAACAAAAGCATATGACTTCTCTATGTAGCAAAATTTCTTTCAAAGAGTTATTACTGCCGAAAAAATGATCCATACATCCTTTACCTAACACATTAGGAATTACATTTTAATTGTTTATGCATAGTATTACGTTGGTAATTATTGCATCAATGGTTTGCGGTACGGTGTTCATCTTATCTTTAAAACCGCATTAAACACAAGCGAGGAAATATGGCAACACCGTTTCAGATGGGAGGTATTTGGAAACATAATACAATATAGTGAATTAGTCGGTACTCGTGTATAAAGTTCAAGCTAAAGTCCCATTTTCATTGAATATCTCAAAATGTCCTGTTTCAATTGAGTTTTTTTTTAAGAATAAAGCTTTTTTGTGTGTGATTGATTTGAAGATGTTTTATTTCTGATGAAAAAGTGAGGATTTCATGAAATTTACTGAATTCTGGAAGTCATAGTTCAAGAGAAAGGACATCCCGATGTTCAGTTTAAAACCAAATAGTTTATTTTTTTTATTTTAAATTTTGTTAACATTGCACGTAAGATGATTGTTTCAACATGTGAGAAGAAACTTTTTGGTGTTTGGATCGTGTTTTGTTACGCATGGCGTGAATTAATAATATTCGTATTAAAAATGCTTAATTAGTGAATCATACAAATATGAAACACAAAACATGCAACTGTGAAATTATTAGAGTTTTGTGATGTTTGGTCATTAGGTGATTAGAGAGAAATTATTTTTTCAGTATTCCTGCATTTAAGAACAGGTCCGGTGAAGGCATTTTGGTGTCCTAGGCGAGATCAGATATCTGGCTCCCCCCTTCACGCCCTCCCCCACTCGCCCATCATGAAATAAACCTCTTAGCTCAGCGGCCTAGGCGATTACCTAGTTCGACTAGCGGAAGCGACGGTCCTGTTTAAGAACCTTCCAGCAGACAACAACTGTTTTCTTGAGGTCATTGGAAGTAGCGAAAAACACTCGGTCTCAAGCCTTACTCGTGCAGGAGTTTGATAACAATGCTGCACAATCTTTGGTTAAGCATTATTGCATGCTGACATTAATCAGGAGGAAAAAAAAGATCGATGATATTATAGGTAAATTTTGTGTTGAATTAGTATTTTACGGTAATTTGGTAAAGCCTAAGTATGCCAGTAATCGAAAACTTACGATAAGTTGCATTCAAGTTAGAATGTCCTTCACTACTTGAAAATGTCCACATGCAACAACTAAGTCCTCATTATCATAAATTGCTTCCTATGAAGAAATAATTGATGTTAGTTTTTTTATCTGTTGTTTAATTATTTTATATACTAAGATTTATATTTATGTTTATAGCAAACATAAAAATAAACCAATCGATTATAGTAAACATCCAAGTAAACCAATCGATTATAGACAATTAAAGTTCTCTATGTGTATTTGTATAGGCAAAACGTTTGTTTCATAAGATGTGATTTATTGTGCTTTATATGAATGCAAGTAGCTACGAGACTTTACCTGTTCATAACGATTAATTCTAATACAAAGATATGATAATTTATCTTGCAATGAACGTGCATATGTCTTATGTGTAAATGTTAAGTGGTGGATCGCAAATTTACATTGAGGATATTTGTTTCATTTCTATATTAAAAAATCCTTTCTTGTAATAATTCTATTTTTTTTTAAAATTGTATGAAAATGTAATCAGTCTAAAATTCAATATAAAGGTCATTCTTAACAACAATATCAACACGTTGTTGAAAATGGTTATTCAGGATTATGTTTTAACGTTTTGCTATAACTTTCGGCCAGTGGCCTTTGCATAATAAAATGATGATGATGATAACTGTCATGTTGTTAAGGACAAGAACCAGATTGCAACATGTATATGCTAGACTCTGAGACTAAGTATTCCTCCTCATAAATGTTACGAGTGTCAGCCTTGCGAACAATAAAATATTAAAGCCAGTTGTGTATAATACGACCATAGGAACTTGTTACTGACGCCTTATTTTGCGGCACGCGATTCACAGGTAAGCGACATGAATCGAGTGTTTTGGGTTATATCTAGTATCTTGAGAAACTAAACGGCAGTAGTCGCTAAACCTTCCTGCGGAAATTAAAAGGGAAGTTATAAACTACTCCGACGTCATTCGAAACTGGCGGGAAACATTGTTATTCTGGGAATTATAAAGCTTCTGACATGATAGTGAATTATTTGTTCGATTGTTGTAATCTATTACGGCAAGGTAATTGTAATCTAATTATATGCAGTATGTATACTTCATTACTAGAATCGTTATTATGTAGAATTACCATTTGTTAGGTTTGATTCCTTTGTAGTGTTTGATTCATTGTAGTGTTTGATCTACATGCATATTTTGATATATGAGCAATGTGTTAATTCGTTGTTTGGTCAATTCGTAGTAACCTCATGCATTTAATCATGTAATATTCTAGATTTGCAAATCTTTAATTTAATTATAACATTGTATAATGTGTAAAGATATGTCAGCGCATGAATATGTGGATATCTGTGTACACTTTGCAGCAGTGTAATGTACAGAAATGCGTCTGATTATGTGATATTGTTCTGTATAATTTGGTTGAGAATATAAATATCCCGATGTGATTTAATATATTGATATATGCATAATAAGCATTTGATACCGAGTATACCATACCAGGAAGGAATGCATGACCAAAGAAAGCATTGGCTTATCTGGTGATATATTGTTTTCTTTTGTTTTCTTTATTTTCAATGTGAGTCTAGATAGCTAGAGAAATAAGCTAATGTCCTTGTGTGTTCATACAGGAAACTTTTAGGGACCAGATGAGCTGTATGAGACAGAGAAGCGAAATACCCTAGTACAGTTGGTCCTTAGTGTCTGCGAGACAAGAAAAGGAGATAATTGAGGCGAAGTTTGAAGGACTTAGTTGATGAACTGAAGGGGTGCTGGAGTACTAGTCAAGGGAAAATATTAAACAGATGAGTAGAAAAATAGGACAGAAGGGGAATCTATAATACTAAGTCAGATGTTGAAATAGGCCGTCACATGGTCGAATGAAAGACGGTTGATAGGGTTTTGAATATAGAATTGCATTTGAGAAATGACTATCTGGAATAGAATGGTATTAAATTGTTTATTTGAATGTCACCATTTTGTTTATTCAGTTTTATAACCGTCGGTATCGCTGACTGGGGGGCTCGGAGCTTTGCATTTCTCTATCACTACGTCAATTTCAGGGTGGCTCTTCTGTAATAATTAAATATACTACTGGGAGCACCCCACCCCGACCTAGTCAACAAAACCTTTACAACAACGACGATGATGATGATTTAGTCACCAAAAGATTTACAACAACGACTATGATGATGATTTATACATTTTGACTTGCTTGATATGAATGCAAGACAACATTTGTTTTGAAAGAAGTTAGATTTTATTTTAGATTTTGATTTAGACTAGTAAAAAGCCAATGGGTAGAAAGTAGAGACGAAAAAAAATCGTACAGGTAAAATAATATTGCACTCTCTGACCCTACCTATCCTCTGAATAATTATTGTTAAATTTAACTTCTGTTGAGTTGTAACCCCATGTATTAACGTCCATTATGAACAATGGTTCTTTGTTTTTGCATGAAATGAAAATTATGTGTCGTACAGGTCAGTAAGGTTGAGTATCTATTGGAGCATTTATTCGCGTGATTCAGATCATAATATTAACGACATATAAAATTAGTCATCTGATTCATTCAAGCAATGTCGACAGCATTACAAACATAGCACACCAGGATTGTTACGTTACGTAGTGATGTAGTGCATTTTTATTTGAGATCTGGTTTATCACATTTTTCATGATTTACTACGTTCTCTAGAAATGTGAAGAGAATAATAATAGCTAATTTGCCGAATAATAAAAAAAATAACTTTTCGTTTCAACAAATCCTAACTTTATTTGTTACTTTACGCCAATATTTGAAATATTTCACTGCTGCTGGATCTATATCAAAAGAGTATATGGTGTTAAAATTTATAATTTTAATAGCATGGTGATTTAGATGGATACAGTGTTGCAAACAGCTGACATACTCTTTGTATCTAGGGAACGATTTTAGGTGGTCGACAAGTAGCGAAAGAAACCTCTCTCTCTCTCTCTCTCTCTCTCTCTCTCACACACACACACACACACACACGCACGCACGGACGCACGCACACACACACACATAGAGAGAGAGAGAGAGAGAGAGAGAGAGAGAGAGAGAGAGAGAGAGAGAGAGAGAGCACTAACCAGATAATTTGAACTAATTCTACACTAGCATTTCATTAATTATACTTTGCATCATTGAGCAGCTACTCATTTATCAAAATGTTAATCTATCCAGCCAGCTGAAGCTGTGTAACACAATGGTCCTCATCTCCCTGTTCTATGGCTGCAAGACTTGGACTATTCCACATCAAACACCCAGAGATATTCCAAGTGCAGGATATCTGCTGTATCCTTGCGATCCGATGCCAAAATAAAGTTACCAACCTCGAAATCGTGTATAAAGCCAAGACAACAATCATATAGGCAATGCTGCTCGAGGCATAACTTCGCTGGTCAGGTCATACTAGCAGAATGGATGGTAATCGCTAGCCGAAGCAGATTGTCTTTGGTAAACTAGCATATGGCCAAAAGCAATCAGGTCCCACTATTAGAGCGCTACCAAGACATTCTGAAAGAAAACCTAAAGTGCTGCAATCGAAACCATCGGAGCTTGAATGAACAGCACACGAGCATTATTTTACCGACAAAAATTCGATTGGCCATGAAATTGAGCGCTGATCTAGGTGGTGACAGCTCGGGAGCGTCGCCACATGTTAGCTTTGATCCATATTACTATAACGGATTTCCAATGCTACATTTGCCATCGGCTATGTAAGTATGAACTAGGACTGCAGCTATCTCCTTTCCCACAGATGATCGCATAGAAACCGTCTTCTTCGGATTCGAAAGACTACCATTGTATATGATAAAACTTTATACTCTCGTTGAACTTCTGGCTGATTCATTCAACCATCTATATCGTCTTTCTGTTGTTTGTTTCCTTACCTGCATCAGAATCACATATGATTCTCCGGCTATGAATTATATAGTGCTTCCTATTGATGGGTATTATTGTGTTACATCAGACTAGGCTAAATAAACAGACTAATCTTCCTGTACCCAGCCGAATATATGAAGTCCTTGCTCGGATAAATTCATTTTCTATGAAGTCAGTAGGCTAGATTACTATATCCTACCAAATCTTACACGACCATCTATTTTACAGTTGTATGCAAACGATCATATATGTCAGCAATTTTCTCGAGCGAGTTCTTCATGGTCGGTTATCTTAATAATCCCATGGTGTTTTAGTACAATATCATATAACGACTTTTCTGGCACTTTATTATATTCTTCTCGAATTTTTCGACATACTCGTTCTAATTCAATATAACCCGGACAAGTTTTTGAAAAAAGTCTATTGCACGGTTCGGGCCTCTTAGACAAATATGCGTGACACATACGAGCTAAATATAGATTTAATCTTTTCTTTAACGGCACAAATTCAACCGCTAGTCTGCATTTTAATTCATCATGCATTACCCGCATCTTTAATGTCTTTAATTGTATTACAAGTACTAGCAAGTACCCGGCATGCGTTGCAATGCCACTGAAAGAAAGAAAGTGTTTGTGTTTTAGTCCTGGCATGCGTTTCAATGCCACTGAAAGAAAGAAAGTGTTTGTGAAAGTGATCGGGCTTGAGCAGTGCGAACTCAAACGGTTTCCAATCTTGCTTCCCGTCGCTCGTCTGTTTCAACTATTACAAATTCACACCGCGATTGTTTGACGTAACCAAGGCGCGAACCAAACGTAACTAAGTAAACATGACGTATCTAAGGCGCCTACAGTTCACACCGAAGACACGCGAAATTAGGTATCGCTACAGACCGTGTTCGATCACGTGACGTATTTAAAGCGCCTACTGTTCGATCACGTGACGTATCTACTGTGGTGCAGTTGTCCACTTTATAATAGCTAAAAGAATTTAGAGAGAATTTATGGTACGGTGGTGCAGTTGTCCACTTTATAATAGTTAAAAGAATTTAGAGAGAATTATATATATATATATATATATATATATATATATATATATATATATATATATATATATATATATATATATATATATATATATATATATATATATATATATATATATATATATATCAATCAATCAATCCTCTCTGCGCCGTCTGGTGCTTGAGGCAACAGCAAGGGAGCACCATTTCCGTCTGTCGGCAGCTATTGCAGGGGCGGTCTGATAGGTGAGGCCTCTGGTCTTAAGGTCTCTCTCCACTGTTCGTCGCCAGGTCTCTTTGGGTCTGCCACGGTTCCTTTTACCCTGTGGGATCCATCTCAGTGCCACCCTTGGTAGTGAGTCAGGAGGCATTCTGCAGACATGGCCGAGCCATCTCCATCGCCGAGTTGAAATGATCTCAGAGATGGTGCTTGCACCCGCTCTGTGCCGAAGTTCCTCATTTGAGATCATGTTTGGCCAGAAAATCCTCATGATGCGTCGCAGGCATTTGGTTTGAAACACTTCGAGCTTGTGTTCTATGTTCGCAGTGGACTTCCAACACTCTGAGCCGTACAAAAGGACGCTCAACACGTTGCTCTTGAAGATACGGATCTTTGTGTGGACACTGAGGTT
>JAQISU010000278.1:6010000-6192500 GCA_029339505.1 Unio delphinus
CATGTTGTCGTTGATTTTATTACCTGTAGTTACAAACGTTTTATAAACTTTCAATTACACAATCCATATATAAGTTGATCCGGAGTATGAGACGAAGCCCGTGATTTCAAGTAAACAGGTAACGACTTATAGGCCGGAAAATACGGTTTACGGTTTTCTCAATATAACGACATTTTTAATCCATAAATGCAACGAACTACAGTATTGTGAATGTATATACATGCATGTTGGAAGATGGAGTGGTAAATTAAATGCTGGGCATACATATGTATGTAAATTAAATATATTTTTCAATTCATGGTATTTGTGCATTTAATACTGACAAAAATGTTTTAAAAAGGAAATAAATATATAAAACTAAACATTTTGTTGGCGTCTTTTCAACCCATTATCATAACCTATTCGACCCATATTGTCATCCAGTTGATGGACCACATCAACCCATATTGTCATATATATGAAAGCCTAATTCAACCCATCCAGTTGATGTGCCAAGTCAACCCATATTGTCATATGTTTGACATACCAATTCGACCCCTATTGTCATATATGTGATAAACCAATTCAACCCATATTGTCATAAATATGAAAGACCAATTCAACCCATATTGTCATGTATATGAGAGACCAATTCAACCCATATTGTCATATCTATGAAACACCAATTCAACCCATATTGTCATATGTTTGACAGATCAAGTCAACCCATATTGTCGTATGTTTGATAAACCAAGTCAACCTACATTGTCATATGTTTGACGGACTAATTCAACCCATATTGTCATATATATGAAAGACCAATTCAACCAACCTGATCATACTGATTTTGTGATTTCTAAATCCTAATGTAGTAACAATACTACATAGTTAATCGGCAAATTTGTGTAGCAACATTACCTTATTTCCAGGTGACAGTGTAAAATTATGCCACATACTGCCTCCAGAATATAAAAGAAAATTCTGTGTTGTTATTTGTATTGGACTTGAAATTTGTGTTTAATATTACTTGTAAATGCTTTTTATATACTAATATTACTCTACTGATTTTCAACTGTAGTACCTTCCCAAGTCGAGACTGCCTATGGTAGTAATAATAAACACAGGTCTCGCTAGGATTTCAAAACCAGGAGTCCCACCAGCAAGATTGCAGTTCCCTCCTAGAACATTTTGAACTCTGCAGATTAGAAGTACTGTTGGTTGCCACTGAGTTTAATTTCCACATTCGCTATCAACTGACATGTACAAAAGCATTAGCCTATTTGGTGGATCTGGTAATTCTGCACAATGATACGTCATTTCTGTAAACATTAGATCCTGTGCTGTTTCGGTTGAAAATTCAATGTTTGACTGAAATATTCCAATGTAATGTATTTCATTTCCATATCCTGATACATAAACATTACATCTTATCAAAGCCATGCACAGAATAGTCTTCCATATATGGAGTCGTGAAAACATAGGGGTGTGCTACCTGTTTGTCCAAAATTAGTATTATTTTGAATAGAATATTCTTGTAACAATTCCTGCATTTCAATTGCCAACTGAATTCGGTATGGGGTTTGCGCCACTATTAATAATCTTGCATGCTTCAGAAAAAATACATTAGAAGAAAAGGAAAGAAAACATCACTCAAAATTGGCATATTTATATTTACTGGCCAAGCAACATATTACAGTATATTTAGCTGAGATGATTTAAAAACAAGTCCTGAAATAAAGATCTGAACAGGCTGAAATATGACTGTCCAACAGCAGATGCACTGGGACATAATCCTAAAAGACCATATTTATTGAAAGAAGTTCCAATGAAACTGCATCACAATACACTGATCTGTTGTTGAGCTTATTTGGTTCTGAGCAACTAAACTAGAGAATTTGCCTGGACACTTAAGGAGTTGGAAGTTCTACCAATTTATTTCGTAGATCAGGGTTAAAACAATTTTGTACAACAAACTGTTTAGACCATGATCTGCCATTACGTAGTTCAAGTGCACATGTATTTAAAGGGGACAAAAGCCCGGAACTGCATAATTTTATTGTAAATAGAAGGATATTTAGTAGTTTGTGTATTTAATCTATCCCAACTATTTGTTTATTTGCATTTTATCTATTTGCACTTCAATTTTATAAAAGAATACTGTCCTGTTTTGCGAGATCACACGGAAAGATCCTGCCGCGAATTTGTTAGCTTCCTTCCAAATACACAGGTTGTGACGTCATTTGAGACGATTAACGTATACAAGTCATATTCAGTTTGTGCAGCGAAGTGTCAAGTAGAAACAAGATGGTTCAATACGCAGCTCTAAATTGTGTGAATCAAATATACAAGTTAAGTGTTTCTAAATATGCCTTGCAAATTAATCTTTTAGGAAGAAAAACAAACATAAGGAACATATTGAATACTTTACTTTTCTATACCACCGCTGCGCAGCTCCCGAGTTGCACAGAGAACCCATATGAAAGGGTATCTTAAACAATTTAGGAAAATCTTTAAAAGGACTAATAAATTAAAAAGGACTCGAGTATGGAAAAGTACAATTTAAATTTTAAAAATGTATGGATCCCCACCTGAGCGCGGTCGAACACATTATGAAATAAATAGACAATGCGATGAACGACACGGAAAAAATACAAGCCGTAAAAACAAAAGTTTCTTTTTTTTCCTAAACATAGATAGTACATTCAAAATTAAAAATGAAATAAATGAATATTAAAATAATTGTAAAATAAATCTTATGTATCACATACATATAGCACCGACATTAATATCATACATGGGGTACAGGTGACCTCTAGCCAAGGTCGACAAAATGAACTAGGGAAAGAATTTTGCGATTAGATGAATAAAACCTACTGGAATGATCGACCCTATTGAAACACTAAGGATACGATACCCCATCACAGTTTAACTACATAAACAGAAATTTTAGAAAGGTGAGAAACAATGTATTAAAAAACACCAAACTACATATCGGGAGTAAAATACCAACGCATGAAAATTTTGTTCCTTTGTTTTCGAAAATGGGAGCGGGGATCTGTCTGGTGCCCGCCACCCCACCCCCCTCCACCCACCCCCAAAAAGATGTGTAAATAACAGAAGTTCCAGACAGAAGGTTATGTTTTTTTCCCTCACATTTCTAAAGGAATCTAAAAGGCGAGCTGTATGAGCAATCAAATTAAGGAGAGATGTCTTTATGCTAACTCATCTTACCACTTTGTGCCAGAGACATTTCGAGCTTGAATGTGTCTCTATAGACCCAAGCGCATCGCCATTGTCAGAATTTGACGAGTCCTGTTTATCTTTATCCCACAAATTTATCCTGTAAGGTTGGATGTTAATATAATATTCTACTTCGGTAATGTTGTTGTTGTTGTAGGGTTAAACGCCATTTTCAGCACACGATAGGCTATACATGGCGGCCAGTATATATTGGTAGATGAAGAACCCGGGAAACGCCCCAGTAAAAACCACCGACCCACGAGAAGCTACTGGCAATTGATTTTACATCCTGTATTATGTAGAAAGATATGACACGATAACACAAGACCGATTAGTCAGTGAATAATGACTTTTTTTACCAGTTCAAATTTCAACCTCAAGTGAATTATCATTTCGTATATCCGCTTGTGCAGTTGGAGATATGTATATAAGCGGATGCGACACTCAAATGTATAAATCCAGCTGTCCAAATGAAGCTGGTTTCACCATCTAAAGCATAGAGAAGTGTTCTGATTTTAAGTCATGGATGCGGTGTAGTAAGCTACAAATGAATGATGATAAGCTGAATCCATTCACCCAAAATTAACAGATTCAATTAATATCAGCGACTTTTCCATTAAATTTAAACAAACACTTAGAAATCTACGTTATTTTTAATATCTCTCTCTCTCTCTCTCTCTCTCTCTCTCTCTCTCTCTCTCTCTCTCTCTCTCTCTCTCTCTCTCTCTTTCTGTCTGTGCCTAACGAATTAATATTTTAGGAAGAAAAGAAAAACTTGGAACATATATAATACTTTCTTCTTCTTCTATACCACCGCTGGGCAGCTCCCGCACTGCACAAAGAACCCATGTGAAATGGTACCTTAAACAGTTTCGGAAAATCTTTAAAAGTACAAATAAATAAATAAATAAATAAATAAATAAATAATGAATGAATGAATGAATGAATGAATGAATGAATGAGCCTGGAGAAGTACAATTTATTATTTTAAAAAATGCATGGACCTCCACTCGAGCACAGTCGAATTCAATATGAAATAAATAGACAATGCGAAGAACGACACGGAAAAAAATACAAGTAATAAAACAATCAGTTTCTTTCCCTCCTGTTTCGTTAAGTACAGAAGCTTAGTTGATCAAATGGAAAACTTGAAAAGTTACAATTTTTTTAATTTTAATAAGTTATTAAGTTAAAGAAAGACAACAATAAACAAATTAAGCCTTAACAACCATGTGGCGACATCTCACAATTGTTATATAGGATCCTTCTACCTGTTCTCTTTCGGACGAGTTCTCCATAATTCATTATCAACAATGCCGGTGTGTACAGTGTCTCAAAAGACGTCACGTCCGCTGCTTGTGAGGAGGAAGGGAAGCGTGTTGTTTTATTCAAGACGGATCGGGATATATGATCGGATTTTCATAAATTTCTTCGTAACGAATAAGAATGAAATGTTCAAATTTTCAGAAAGTGACCAATATACATATAGCAAATAATATAATTTTTTTTAGCGAATTTCATTTCTGCATGTTTGTCCCCATTAAAGGCATCTTGTACTTTACAACTGCGATAAACACTATTAACGTTGGGAATCTCCTTCTATAGTATACCATTTGGAAAAAAAGCTCTGAACAGTTATCCTTCTTTGAACACCATCTTTCTGTAGTATTTCAATTCTTTTATACTTTCTTTGATGTCATCTAATACCCTGAAAAGATTCAAAGATAAATTACCTAATAAAATGAATTACACATAAATAAGCTCTTGTAATTTGACTATGACAGTAAGAGAAGTTGATATTGTTAATTCTGCTTTGTCACTGTCAGCTGACTGATTCTTCGGTTTGTAAGTAACATTGGTCCCTGAAGAAAGAGTTAGATACCAATTTATTAAACCTAGTAACCAGTCAGCTTAAAGAAATAACAATGCGAACATTTCAGACAATGGATTATTGTCTGTTAAATTATCACTTTCACGTTACAGAAGAAACCAGATGTTAGCATGTGTTTGTTAAACCATTTGGCTATTTTTTCTCGTTGGCAAAATGTATAAGGTGTCCAACCAGTTAAATGACATAGCCATAAACTCGAGATGCGCGGTTATTTTTGCCAAAGTCAGTTATGTAACCGTGTTCACAGGTGAGTGGCGATTTCTTGTCTGGAACAAGGGATCATCAAATTGTATCGTAAACATCTTTGACAGATGGTTGGGATGGGCGATGTCTGATCATCTGGAACCAACCTCCAATCGGAATTGAGTTAGGCATACCATATATTAGAATCTTGACTTTAAATATATCATTTTGAGAACCAAAATGTTAGTAGGGTTACTATTATTTGGAGAGACAGACAAATAAAACTACTCCGAGACCAGTTGTAATGGCGGGATTATTATTCAGGGAATATTAAGGGAGGTTCGAAACAGGTTAGTGTATATTTGCTCGATTATTGTGAAATATTACTGCAAAGTAAGTGTACTTTAATTTTTGCAGTACATCTATATATTTGAGTATGTAAAATTACCATCGTAGTTTGATTCATTAGTAGTGTCTGATATACATGCGTATTTTGAGATATGAGCAATGTGATGTGTAGAATTAATACTGTAATTCGTTATTGGGTCAATTCGTAGTAACCTCATGCATGTATTCATTTGATATAGAGTTGCAAAGGTTGAATTGAATTATAAACTTTGTATAATGTTGCGGTGTGCAACATTAGTATAAGAATTTGTCTATTTGTGTATACTTGTAGGAGTATCATGTGTATGGATATATCTTAGCATGGATGTTCATATCTGTGTACACTGGTTAAAGTGTAATGTACAGAAATGCATCTGATTATATGATATTGTTTTGTATACAATAAGATTGTGAATTTATGTATATACCGTGTACACTTAGCAGGGAGAATGTATATTTCGATGGGCACGAATGCGTCACCAAAAAACGGTAATGGCCTAACTGATGATATTAATGTTAGTGTGAGTTACGTAGCAAAAGGAATATGCTTTGCTAATGTCCGTGTATGTATTCTTTAGAAGCTTTTAGGGACCAGAGCGAAGTACTCAGTGCTGTGGTCCGAGTCTCTTGGAGACAAAAGAGAAGTTAGTAGGGAGTTTAGGGACCAAAGGGAATTACCCCAGCAGTTGGTCCAAGTCTCTGGGAGACAAAAGAGAGAAGGAAGGACAGAGGAAGGAGTTGCAGGGAGAACGGAGTGAGACAAAGGAAATGAGAAGAAACATACAGATGAGTGGGACTCTGGACAGAAGTTAAAATTTCACACACGAATTCAAAGGATGATCTAGGCCGTAACTTGATTGAGTTATATGATTTTAGCTGAATTGTATTTGAGAGATTACTGTTTGAATTATATTAAATTGTTATTTTAAGTTTTAATTTGCGCATTAAGCTAACTGTCAACACTGCTGACTGGGGGCACAGAGCTTTGCATCTCTCTATCACTTCTTCAATTTCTGACAAAATGAGCCAGGGTGGGTCTTGTGTATTAATTTCAATAACTGGGAGCACCCCACCTCAGAAAGTGAAGCAGCATAACCTTTACAATCACAATGCTAATAAATCATAATTTTGCAAAAATAAATTCAATTTTATTTTTTTTAAAAATATTTTCCATTGGTCGATAAATTGTATAGAAAACATCATAAGGGGTGAATCAAAATCAACTGACAAAAACTTTTTGTAGTAACTTGTCTCAAAAGCATATTTGCTCTAATGTACATAATAACATATTGTACAATAGAAACCAAGAAGAAATAGTTATGATTGGAATGCACATCCTGAAGCAAACTGATAATTAGTACAAATTCATGTAACGTTTTGTATTTGAAGCATCGGCAAGTGGTTTGTTGTCATAGTTACAACAAATTCTAAATCGGTGTCATGGTCCTAACAGGAGCTTTTGTATCTTGCATTTAACAATGCAGAATACCTGGATTAGGTACATTCACAATTATTTCCAACTGAAAAGAGTAAACACTTAATCTCAAATAGTACATCAATGTAAAAGATCAAGACTAGTTAGTCACCCAATATGTCTTGGCATCCCGGAAAGAATCACCAACCCATGAAAAGCTACTGGCGAGCTTTCTCACATTCCCACATTGGCCAAATCTGAGATTACAATCCACGCAGATAGAGGTGAGATGGCAGTGATCAATAACAGCGCTTTAGACCACTCTGCTTCTTGGGGGCCCCTCTTGGATTTTGTACTCCAATATGTTTCCACTACAACTGATCTACTCTCTCTGACAATTTTGGAATCTGGATTTCGTACTCTGATAGATCTTTCACTACAATTAATCTACTTGCTGTGGCATTTTTGGCATTTAGATTTAAAAATATTTCACACATATATTGTAAATGATTTCAAATTTTTTTAAATGCGATAAAAATATTTAGTTACCGCATCAGAAATAAACCTACTTTATTTAGCTAGTAGAACATAGTGAAAAATAAATTGAAAGTAATGTAGGTACCCATATACATATTTGGATCCGTTTTTAATTTTGCTAAGCAGAAGTAATTCAAAATGTTACTAAATTCTAAAAATATATCAGTAAAAACAAATATAACACTGATCTTGTTATTTAGGAAAATATATTTTGAAAAGTCATTTTGAATCAGTTGCACAGACCCAGATCTGCCATCACATAATGAACCAGCAGATTTGGGCCTGTGCAGTTCGTTAGGAGTAATCAGTATAACAAACAACATAGACCTTGATCTGCAAGTGCATTATGCATCAGCAGATGTGGATCTTTGTTGTTTACAATGTGACTAAATTTATAAGCAAGGATACATAGGGTGTTGTATATTTTTTTATCAGCATTGTGCTCTGTACCTGTGGGTCTTCATCTTCTTTGGGACATTTCTGAATTCTTCTGGATACCTTCTCCTGTGAAAAAGAATAAAAAGTCATTATATGAATAAAATGTCTCACATGTATCTCATGAGATATAGACATATCCTACTAAAAGCACTGTCTCTACTCACTTTTAATAAAGGTCCAACTGCACATACTCTCGTGTGCCAAGATATGCTGTGCCAAGAGATCTGGGTCCATGCAGTTTGCAAGTACCAATCAGTAGAACACTGACTCTGTAGCGATACCTAATTTCGCGTGTCTTCGGTATGAACTATAGGCGCCTTAGATACGTCATGTTTACTTAGTTACGTTTGGTTCGCGCATTGGTTAAGGTGGCGCTCTACAGTTTCGTACTTTGCATAGGGTTAGAATTTTAAAGAAAAATAATTTTCTGGGATTTCTTCACTGGTTATACTGGCAATATAATAAAGACTTTGTATATCTTAGGTGTTGGGAGAAGAACTTTCAATTCCCTTTATTTTGATGTATGATTGATGGGTGTACTTTAGGTTCTAGAGTATACAGCTTGGGCTAACATAAGATGTGCTCATGTAAACAAACTGCTAGCTCCGCATGGTCATTTTCGCTCCCTGGACTTCAGAGGTAAATTGTAGAAAAATGGTACGATAACTTTTTTTACTTTTCAGATATTTTGTAATTTGTTCATTGCACTTTCAGAAGCTGCTATTGCCTACTTCAGCAAAATTCGTTTTCCCTAGTTTAATAACTGTTAAAGTTAGTGTACTTTTGATTAATTCTGGCTAATTTTTCAAGCACATGGGAGCATCCATTTTGTTATACCATGCGCTTAGATCATTTACAATTTCCACAAGTGCAGTATCCAAAGAAATATCAGCCACATTACATCAAAGTAGCATTGAGATATGCCAACATTATCTCCATTGTGCATGTTACAAATGCAAACAACTTCACCTCACATACGTCATTATCTGAAAAGTACATATTAACTGGTGAGCGCCCCCATAAAGAGCATTCGGGTGTATACCCATGGAGTTATATTTATTGCTGTTTGTATTAATATTGGCTCATTTAGTTTAAATTCACTGCAGTTTAGAACTTAAATGTCTTTACATTCCAAATTCTGCTTTAATTAAGCGGCTGCAGGTGGGCTTGAGAAGAGTTATGTCCCTTGCTATTGTACACAATACGACATAGACTAGTGGCAATTAGAAACCTCTGTGTGTCATTGTTTTTAAAAATGTTTCATTAGTTTCACATTTCTCAAGGAAGATGCTATCAGTTCTTCTCTGAACTGGTAATAATTTGGATATTTTTCCCTGTTTTTTCATTGTCAAATTAAACTATTAACAAAATTAATTTTCTTGGTATTAAATAATTTTGTATTGACATATAAAAAAAATTCTATAGTATCATATGGTCATGGTTTATTAAGCTAAGTCAGAAATATTTCAAACTAAATTAACAGTTCAAGATATAATGACATATAAAAGAGCTTCAACTCAACATACACAAGTCTGCAGCAAGTGTCACATTTGGACAGGCTCACATGAATAACATGGTTATGGAATAATTTATGTAACCTTTCGTGGGAAAAGAAAGATTGCTTTGGCTCACCGACTAAGGTTCTATGTTGAAACTATGGTAAATTCACTACCATATCAGTGTGACGTATCACATAGATGCCATACAAAATCATGATCATTTATCACTTGAACCAAAAAAGAGAAAATTTGGCTAGAAAATCATGTAAAGCCTATGGTGAATGCCAAGGCAATATGGGCTAGGGGGAGTGGTGTATACTGTGATAGTCAGGTACATTTAATAATTGTTACATGCATTCATTTAAAGGATTTAAAGTGTATGGATGTTCATTGGGTACAAAATTATTTATTGAATTAGCAAACATTGAATTTTGTACAAGTTTTCTGTTGCTTTTTTGTTTGCGTTTGATGTAGCATATGTACTTGTACTGAAGACTTGATTTCCTCTCCCTATCTTTTACTGTTCTCTGATCTCATTCTGCTATGAGCTGAAATACTGGATCAGACTGAGTAGAACAATTCCATGAGACTTGGTCAATGGGAGTGTAAAGTTTTCTGTACCATACTCAGAGCTATGAGGGAATGAATGACATAATGCATCAAAATTTCTGCTCCATACTGTTATTTTAGGTGCATAGGTAAAAATGATATTGTGCAAGCTCTCGCACTTATTTGTTTTTAGAAAGTGTGAAGTTTTACTTAGCTTGACATCTAAGACAACATTTCTTAGTAAATATTCAAGCTTTTTAATATAAGAAAGATTTGAATGTTTCCCATATGGCAGAAATTTTGAGTAATAGGATGCTAAATGGGCAAGTCAGTCACTCCAACTTTGGCCTTGTAGCAAGAAAGTGCCAACATCGCATTTAAATTTCCTGTGCCTGGGCCTCACTTTCTATGTTTTTGGCACTTTTCTGGACAGGCAGCCTGTTCTGCTTCCTGCAGATTGCAGTTTGTACATTTAACTGTTAAAAAGGCACACAGTCCTTGAGTTTTGCTTTTATACATCGGTGGATTATATCGCTTGCAATTTCCAGCTCAGTCATACATTATGCACAATGTTCCCAATATCCTAGTTAGTTTTGGTATGTTCATAATTGCATTTCCATTGATGTTGACAACACGCTGCAACATGTGACCCAACAATTAAGTTTTCTTCATTTCTTTCTTTCTCCAATTCAGGACAAAGCTTGGGTGCACCTTATTTGGGCCACAGGAAGATAGTGATTCTTCATATACATCAATTCTTGGGCGCTTTATTTGTGGAGATGTAGAACCAGATTGCAACCTGAATAGGTTGGTCACTCTTGGATGCTCGTAATCCATAGTCCTATGGTTGACTGTGTTGTATGAACTCTAGTGGACAAATAGCTATTTTCTTAGCTCTTCCTTTAGCCATGTTTTCTTAGATAGTGGCTAATGTGGGTTGATGTAGTATTAGTGACATCATGGTTACCAGTTGTTCCTGGTTGTGATGGATCTTAGACAGTATGTAACATCATAATCAGGCTGGGGCTTGAAATTGTTGGGAAACACACCTACCCCCTTTTTTGGCATACAAGTCTGCATGTTTTGGTTTTATAATTAATTTTACCATATAAAGCAACTTTATGGAATTTTCCTCTTTTTTCTCACTTGATTTACATGTATACATGACCCAAGTATAGTTTGCAACTTTGGAAATGATCTAAATACATTATTTGATGTTTGGATTGAAAAATAAAACAAATACTTCATATGCATTTATTCTTGAATGTCTTTCTTTAATGTCAAAATAATAGCATTTCCCAGTGACGTTAAAATACAGTTTTGACGTCATGAAGCTACATTTAAGTTACTTCAGAGGGGTACAGTAAATTAACTATGTGTTTGTAATATTGGAAGTAAATACCATGTATGATATATCAATATGTTTGAAATTGACTGCAGAATATGACAAGTTTTTCAATAAGTTGAAAACACATCTTCAGTGGTTCTTTAAGGTGGCGCTCTACAGTTTCGTACTTTGCATAGGGTTAGAATTTTAAAGAAAATAATTTTCTGGGATTTCTTCACTGGTTATACTGGCAATATAATAAAGACTTTGTATATCTTAGGTGTTGGGAGAAGAACTTTCAATTCCCTTTATTTTGATTTATGATTGATGGGTGTACTTTAGGTTCTAGAGTATACAGCTTGGGCTAACATAAGATGTGCTCATGTAAACAAACTGCTAGCTCCGCATGGTCATTTTCACTCCCTGGACTTCAGAGGTAAATTGTAGAAAAATGGTATGATAACTGTTTTTACTTTTCAGATATTTTGTAATTTGTTCATTGCACTTTCAGAAGCTGCTATTGCCTACTTCAGCAAAATTCGTTTTCCCTAGTTTAATAACTGTTAAAGTTAGTGTACTTTTGATTAATTCTGGCTAATTTTTCAAGCACATGGGAGCATCCATTTTGTTATGCCATGCGCTTAGATCATTTACAATTTCCACAATTGCAGTATCCAAAGAAATATCAGCAAAATTACATCAAAGTAGCATTGAGATATGCCAACATTATCTCCATTGTGCATGTTACAAATGCAAACAACTTCACCTCACATACGTCACTATCTGAAAAGTACATATTAACTGGTGAGCGCCCCCTAAGTCAAACAATCGCGGTGTGAATTTGTACGTCACGTGATAGAACAGTAGGCGCCTTAAATACGTCACGTGATCGAACACGGTCTGGATTGGCTGAAACTATGATGACGTTAATCAACAGCTGTATGAAATTCATAATCGGTGTACGTCATGTTTTCTTAGTTACGTTTGGTACGCGCCTTGGTTACGTTAAACAATCGCGGTGTGAATTTGTAATAGTCGTTACAAAGCATTACTTTCGCTGTCAAATCAATTATGCCACCTAAACGAAAAGCTATTGGTCGATCTACACCTCAAGCACGAAAGATAAAGGCATCACGAGCTTCAGAAACAGACGAGCAACGGGAAGCAAGATTAGAAACCGTTCGAGTTCGCACTGTTAAAACCCGATCATCTGAAACAGACGAGCAACGGGAAGCAAGACTGCAAACCGTTCGAGTTCGCACTGCTCAATCCAGACGAATAATGCACGCTCATTTAAATCTTAGTGCATTCCATTACAATGCTAATTATGATTACAGTCTTCATCCAAGTGTGCTTATTGGAAAAGTGGATAAATTATGCGTGTATTGCAATGCCCTCAAATTTAATAATGAAACACCTGGAATGTGCTGCGCGGGTGGAAAAGTGAAATTGCCAGAATTACATTCACCACCCGAACCATTATCAACCTTGGTATCAGGTGACACAAGCCAATCGAAACATTTATTGGCAAACATACTGAAGTACAATTCATGTTTTCGAACCGAACGACGCTTGCCAGGATTAAAACACAAACACTTTCTTTCTTTGAGCGGCATTGCAACGCATGCCGGGTACTTGCTACTTGAGTTGTTCTGCGCACGCCCGCGAAGGTTTCTGAATTAGTACAACCATTTAAATTGTACAATTAACAAATGTGTGTATTTCATATAGTTTTGCGACATTTAACGTGTCTTCGCTGTGAACTGTAGGCGCCTTAGATACGTCACGTGATCGAACACGGTCTGTAGCGATGCCTAATTTCGCGTGTCCTCGGTGTGAACTGTGGGCGCCTTAGATACATCATGTTAACTTAGTTACGTTTGGTTCGCGCCTTGGTTACGTCAAACTATCGAGGTGTGAATTTGTACGTCGCGCGATCGAAAAGTAGGCGCCTTAAATACGTCACGTGATCGAACACGGTCTGGATTGGCTGAAACTATGATGACGTAAATCAACAGCTGTTCGAAATTCATAATCGGTAGCGATACCTAATTTCGCGTGTGAAATTCATAACCGGTAGCGATACCTAAAACGCCCTCGGTAAGGTAACCACTTATTGTGGGCTCGATAAATACCACTAAATAATCTGAGATGCTTTCCAGAAACCAGTCAAATAGTCTATTAAAACACAAACACTTTCTTTCTTTCTGTGGCATTGCAACGCATGCCAGGATTGAAACACAAACACTTTCTTTCTTTGAATGGCATTGCAACGCATACCGGGTACTTGCTAGTTAGATAATAAAAAACAATGTATAAATAACAGACTGAACAAAATTTAACAGTAAAAAACATCAATTAACACTACTTCTGGAGAGACATGATTGTTGCTCCTTTGCATCTTTTAAGCATAACTTTGTCAAACTGTCTCTCTAAGCAAACAATACCTTCTTGTTAACAAGAAGAAGACTTTCTAGTGTCTCAGTTCTTACTGTTCCTGAAGTCAGTTCTATTCTTCCTTATAAAACAAATTATTCTTTCACAGGATGCATTGCTGTAAGGGATGGCGAGGATATGGGTTATCACTTTGGCAAGAAGTCCAAAATTTACTAGACCAATACTATCTCTGATCTCACCAATCTTCATCCAAGTTTGGTCCATGACAGTTGTTGAATTCGGCTCCAGCATTCCAGGATGTTGTTCTTCAACCTGGTATAGAGAAAACTGCATCTGTAGTTGATCCAGTGAAGCTCCTGCAGGCATGATTGCTGGATACCGCTTCACAAAGAAATCCAGCATTGCAAAGCTCATGGAGGGCCTCTTTGTTACATCTGCTACAACTACATTTTTAAGATGAGGTTCAGAAATATTTCCATGCTTAATTAGATGGCTTTTATAGAGGTAAAGAACAAGTCAGCCTTTCCTTGAGGAAGTTAATATTCCTGCAGGAGGCTCTCCGCTGCTTGACCAATCATTATTTCTTCATCATTCTTGATGTTGTATCCAATCCGGAAGTCAATAGATTCTATATCCTTGCAGATCATGGCAGAAGGTTTCTCAAACATGGTCATATCTTGCTTGATACGCTCTTTTATCTAAGCAGCCTGTTTGTGGATCATTGGTCTTCTGACTGCAGCTCAAGATTCACCCTGTCAAAAAAGGGAATGATGAAATCCAAGAAGAAAAGGTTTCACTTAAATGTCCTGGACCTTAAATTTTCCAGAACTTGGTTGGCTTTCACAATTTGTCTTGCTTTGACTTCTTTACTGGCAGTCTTCTCCTCTTCGCACTCTGCCTTAAAGAAGGCTGTAATGGATCCTACTGTTTGAGTACCCTTTTGTCGTTTTTCTAAGAGACAGCCACCTAGTACTGCCATGCTTGCACACCTTAACGATATCAACACATGCTTCTTCTTGGCAATGTATGAATGCATGCATCCTCTTGGTGCTCTTTTCCATGTAGTAATAATAAATGTCATGAAAGCAAATTTTTAAGTAAATTATGTTTCTCAGACAATACATAACTGATCACAATACGTTAGGTATATAAGCCTGCTATCTCGCGAATCCAGCCCTACTAAAAGACGAAAAATCGTCTTTTCTATCTCATACAGACAAAGGGCAATAACTCTTGCCCCTTACTTACCCTTGCCACCGCCAGGTGTCGCTAGTTTTTAAGCTGAGCGATATATATTATACAAGGATACTCGCATGGCGGGATGGTTGGGAGGGTTTTTAAGTAATGTGATCGAGTAAGTATTCTCGGAGAAACATAATTTACTTAAAACTTTGCTTTCTCCTTCAAATACGTTCCCCGATCAAATTACGTTAGGAGAATAGGTAATAGGAGGAGGGAATGCTGAGCATATGACCTCCACCCCGGGTATCCTCTAGCGCAGTGGTCCCCAACCGCCGGGCCGCGGTACCGGTCCATGGATCAAATGGTACCGGGCCGCCCAAGGAACATTAAATTATTTTCATTTGTATTTACTGTGGTGTATTTCTCTCGGGTTTGTGCGACTTTCCATGGACGAGAGGTTAACCGGGAGCTGAGAGACGTCATCTAAAGCCGCACCAATACAGCGCATGCGCAAAATATCGTGATATCGGGGCGGTTTTAGGTGACGTCTAGTGCTGGTGGAGATAAGGTATGTATCGCTCTTCTCTCTGTTCACCGGTACTTTCTCATGTTTAACAGTGCTTGGTGTACGTGTATTTTGTGTTTGCTCAAATTTAACCCGTAAATTATCAAAATTGAATACGAAACAGACATCGTTAGAAAGTTTCCCTGGGAAAAAGAAAAGTCCCAGTGAAGAGACAGAAGAAGAGCCTTCAACATCAAAGAAACATAAAACTTTTAACAGACAATACCATGAGTCCTACTTGAAATATGGATTTATCGGGACAGGTGATTCCCACACACCAACCCAGCTATGCATTGTTTGCGGCGACCAGCTCTCTAATGAGGCAATGAAACCTTCAAAACTGCTTCGCCACTTGAACGCCAAGCACCCTGGATTAAATGAGAAGCCCCTGGAGTATTTTGAAAGAAAAAAATGGGAACACGAAGGACAGAAGAAAGTTATGAGGGCCACCACATCAATAAAGGAGAATGCACTGAGAGCATCATATTTGGTGGCTAACCGTATTGCCTTGGCTAAAAAGCCATTCACTATCGGTGAAGAATTGATCTTGCCCTCCACTAAAGACATTTGCCGTGAACTTCTAGGAGATACTGCTGTGGAAAAGTTAGCACATGTGCCTTTGTCGGCTAGCACTGTGACTAGGCGCATTGAGGAAATAGCCGAAGACATTGAGACACAATTGCTGGAGAGGATTAATACATCACCGTGGTACTCACTCCAGGTTGACGAATCTACAGATATCGACAAAAAGGCAATACTACTTGTTTATGTGCGATATCAATATCAGGAGGATGTGCATGAGGATTTGTTATGTGCACTATCTTTGCCAACCAACACCACAGGAGCAGAAACTGGATGGTTATATATCAGGACAACTAAAATGGTCCTTTTGTGTCGGCATATGCACAGACGGAACTGCTGCCATGACCGGACGACTGTCTGGTTTAACTGCTCAGATTAAGGAGGTTGCACCTGAGAGTGAATCTACGCGTTGTATCATTTACAGGGAAATGCTGGCAAGCCGAAAAATGTCACCGGAATTTAACAGCGTATTGATTGATGTCGTTAAAGTTATTAAAAATATCAAAGCACACGCCCTTAACTCGTGCCTGTTTGAGCAGCTTTGTGAAGAGATGGACGCAGAGCACAGATGCCTTCTCTTATACACAGAAATAAGATGTTTATCCAGAGGAAAATCGCTAACCAGAGAATTTGAATTACGAGAGCCATTGCAAAGATTTCTCTCAGAAAAGAAGTCACCGCTGGCAGCACATTTCAGTAACAAGAGATGGGTCGCAAAACTGGCTTATCTGTGTGACATATTCATCCTGCTCATTGAACTCAATCTATCCCTTGAGGGGAAAATAACAACTGTTTTCAAGTTGGCAAACAAAGTAGCTGCATTTAAAGCCAAACTGGAGTTGTGGGTACGGCGCGTGAACAGAGGCATTTTGGACATGTTTCAGACATTAGCGGGGATTTTAGGCGAGACTGAGCCTGAGCATTCATTATCCCAGTTGGTGCACGATCACCTGTCTTTGCTTTTAAAAGAGTTCGAGCGCTACTTCCCAACCACAAAAACCCACGAACTGGTAAGGAATGGATACGCGACCCATTTGTCAACAAACCAGGCGAATCTAGCATGTCTGTGCAAGAAAAAGATCAACTGCCGGAGATTGCAAATGACGGCGGCCTTAAAACTACGTTCGATACAAAAACTCTGCCAGTGTTCTGGATTAAAGTCATGGCGGAATACCCTGAGATTGCCACCACAGCACTTAAATCCCTATTGCCATTTCCGACATCCTGTCTGTATGAAGCGGGGTTTTCTGCAGTGACAGCAACCAAAACAAAACAACGGAATAAACTGGTCATTGTCTCCTATTACCCCCAGATGGAACCGTCTCGTTGCAAAGAAACAAGCTCAGGGTTCTCATTGATTTAGCGTTCTAGGGAATTAAAATGTTAAATCACTTTATATTCATTTTTTGGTGTAACTGTATTTTATTTTGAAGGCATGTTTAAATACAATTAAATTAAAATTATTAAATCAAAACAATCTAAAATATAAACAATCAACGTCCCCCCTGAGCGGGCCGCGGTAAAATTATCAAACGTTGACCGGTTCGCGGCGATAAAAAGGCTGGGGACCAGTGCTCTAAGGAATGATGGCTGGATTCCCAATGTGAACGATAACCCGTTCTCCTAATATCATCAGCAACACAGCCTAGGGTCACGTGATATGTGACCCCTATATATTGTTAAGAAGATTGTTATTGAAACCTTCTTACCTAAAAAAAAAAAGCTGATAGGCTGTGCTGCTTTTTTTAAATAGGTCTCATGGTCATCTGGGCTGCCGACACAGGACCTACCAGATTCAAGGTTTGCCTCTGCGAGGTCAAATCTCTGAGATAAAAACTGTAGAAGGTCGACTCTGCATGCAAATCAACAGCTTCTATTATATCTCAGATCAAAACATTGCGTTCAAATGCAAGGCTTGCCAAAATTGCTCTAATCTCATGGGCAGTAATATTCATGAGGCGACTCTGATCTTGTGAGACCTCAGAGTAAGCTGAGTGTATAACCCACTTCAGCCATGAAGCAGGGGCATGAGGGATGATATCCCGTTTCCCAATTTTCACTGGAAAAAACTGGTGCTAGCGCGTGTCCCGACTCGCCTATGTGCGTTTTAAATAGTTCTTGATTGCACGAACAGGATATTGGATGGCTGCTGCTCTCGACCTATCCATGGAAGAGAGCGAGCGAATGACGACTCTTTAATTCCGAATGGATGGCAACCTATTTTTGACTACGATGTCTGCTTGCGTGAAGAGGACCACCGAACCATCTGATCTGAACTGAAGATAGTTCGGGTCACTGGACAGGGCATGTCACTCGCTCACCCTGCATGCTGAAGCTAAGGCTATCAAGAAACATGTTTTGTATGATAGTAGCTTTAACGAAGTGTGGGCTAAAGGCTCATATTTGTCTGAATTGAGCCATGTTAAAACCCAGGACAGATTTCATTTTGGAAACATGGTGAGTGATCTTGAAATCTAAATTGGCTAAAAGATCTGACTAAAAGATCTGACAGATCTATATCACATCTACCATGATGGTGGAATGTGTCTGATATCATAGAGCGGTATCCTTCGAAAGTAATTGGGGCCAACTGTTTCTCCTAGAAAATCCAATGAAAAAAGGGAGGATGTTATTTATGTGGCAGAGCCTCCTTGCTCTGGAGATTCTTCCTACAATCGAATGTTTAAACTGTTTGTCTCGCAAGGCTGTCCGGACAAGAGCCAAGCGTGAAGAAGAAGACGGTCCAGACCGATTGATGGAGTGACCATTCCGTGTGAATGACTTGACCTTTCCTGGATAGAGTGTCGGCCAAGACATTCAGTCTGCCGGGAATGTGTCTGATTTGATATGGCAGGGCCTTCTTGCTATCAAGATTCTCTCCACAATCGAAGGTTTAAATTGTTTGCATCGCAAGGCTGTCCGGACAAGAGCCAAGCGTGAAGAAGAAAACGGTCCGGGCAGGGGTGGAACACCGAAGTCCGAAGAAAGACCGATTGATGGAGTGACCATTCCGTGTGAATGACTTGATCTTACCTGGATAGAGTGTCGGATAGGACATTCAGTCTGCATGGAATGTGTCTGATTTGTACGTTGAGGTTTTCGCACCAACATAGAAACTGTCAGATCAGAATGCACAAGTCTGATGATTTGGTGCCCCCTTGCTTGAGGAGGTAAGACGACACCACAGAGTTGTCTGACATAATGAGGACAGTTTTGCCTAAGAGTTGATCCTTCCAGAAATGAAAAGCATTGATGAAAGCCTTCATTTCTAAAAGGTTGATGTGGGAAGCCCTCTACCCTGGTTCCCATGTGTCGCTGACGGTATCAAACTCCGGCAACAGGTGGGCACCCCAAACGTAAGTACTGGCATCGGTACATACCATTATCTCCGCTTGGGGCATCTCCAGAGGAATCCCCGTGGACAGCCAACCGGGTTTATGCCACTGATGCAGGAATGATTGTATCTCGGGCGTGATCATTAATGCTTGATTGAGGGGACTTGAAAAAGGGCAACATTGTGCTAGTAACGTCCTTTGCTAGGGGCGCGTAAAAGACGGCCGAGCGGGATCAAGTCTGCAACAGCATTGAATAATCCGCGGAGTTGCAAGAACTCTCTCGCTGATATCCACGTCCCGTTTGAAACGGACTCTACGAGTTCGACGATCCGGAGTACTTGAACGGAGAAATTTGGTTTCTTGATGCCCCAGTATGGTTGCCTCTTAGCTTGTTTAGACTGTTGTCTCCCAGCATTGTGCATATTTGATTCTAAGGATATCTTGTCCCTGGTCAGGCTATCATCCCTCTGCTGTGGCAGGGCTGATTGTTTCAAAACGCCTGCGAGGCTTGGGCGGCGAAGTTGGAGGGGCAGTTCCTGAGCTGCCTGCCTCCGAATTTCTTCAATGTTTCCTCCAAAGAGTAAAGATGACCGAAACGAAGTTATCTGTAAAGCCAGAATATGATGGGGCTTCAGCGACGTGGACCGCAAACATGTGACACGTCTTATCAGGTCTAAGTTGGCAGAAGCAGTCAACGCATTGGCCATGGAATGGTGAGCTGCCCTGTTAATAACTCAAACAATCCGGGCCGTCGATTTCCAAACATGGTCATTGCTAAATTTTTCTGCGAGCCGTAGCGACTACGTTCCGGACTAGCTTTGACGTGGCATGGAACACATTTTTGTCCACTTTATAAAACAGTGGAGCGGACATGTGAACTGCTGCCATATTTTTGTCCAGAGCCGGGACATCAGTACTGAAGGCGTCAGAAGGAGGTTTGTACCAGTGACACGAGAATGTCGATGGTACTTGGCTTTCTGAAAAGAACGCCTTAGCATTCCCCGGATAACCTATTCGTCCTGACAGACGATCATTGATCTCCTTAATTTTCACCAACTGGGGAAGGAGCCGGAAGAACGGAGTCTCTTCCTCCTCGTCCAGATCTACAAATGCCTTAACCTTGTAGTCTTGAGTGGCGCTAGGAGGTGGAGGGCATTCTGAAGTTGCCAACACCCTATACATTTCCTCCACTGCAGCCTTGAAACTAAACTCAGTGCATTCCATGGTTGGATCTGTGTACTGATGATTTGCAGTAGATTCGTCACACTCACTGTGTGCCGAGTCGTGTTCTGGTAAAGCTTCCATCTCTGGATAGAGCATACCAGGTGGCATAGATGACGCAATTCCGTCATCCTTGACAATGTCACTAACTCTCCCTTGTGGATAAGCCGTGAACATATGGAGGGACGGCACTGCCGGCTGGTTTGTCTGGCATGTGGTTGGCCTGAATGTTGGCGATGGTCCGGCTATCACCGTTCCAATGGTCTGGCTGGACGGACAGATTTCTCGTTAAAATCTCCGTTATAGTATTGGTATGTTGCAAGCAGTACAGCTTGACGGACGGATTTGTCACTAAAATCCCAGTAATTCACAGCTGGTCGGACCGTTGTATTAATAAGGTCCCCATGCTGGAACGGCGCTACAGCTTGACGGACAGATTTGTCACTAAAATCCCCGTAAATCGTAGCTGGTCAGACCGTTGTAACAATAAGGTCCCCATGCTGGGACAGCTGGACATACGTTGACGCGAGATTGTATAATGAAAGGGATCCGATGGATCCAGTAGAAACTCCATGCGTTCTGACTTACAAGCCCGAAAGCCATGCGTGGGGACTTACGCCAACTGGACAGCCTAAAATTGGGAGAACAGTCCCGCAAAGAGTCTGAAACAGCTGTGGAAATGAGCGAGGGAAATAAGGGTAATATTTGGCCTGATGTCATCGTTTCTTGGACCAAACAACGCATCTGTTCAAAGGTGGACTGCTGGACCATGTCAGCATTATTTTCCTCCGTTGCCGCTGATGTGACAGTGGTTGACGGTTGCAAATGACGATCTTTAGTTGGGGGTGGGACCCCAACGTCCCCAGAACACTCTCAATGTTGGCTGACTTCGGATGTAAACTGAGGACATCAATGCTAACTTTCTTCGACTTATTCCGTCTATCCCTCCCTTTTGCTGCCTTCTGGACTACATCAGCCCACATTTGCTCTGTCCAAGTATTACACACGCTGCATAGTATAGATGATGTACACTTGGTACATATAATACACAAGTCATGGTTGTCTTCTTTAGCTTTGTACTTTTTCAATTTCATGCATTTGGTTGACATTTGTACTGAAACGAAACAAGAAGAGAAAACAAAGCACAAATTAGCAACTCAGCTTGCTATTAATTCGCTAATACCACAACAGTTACTAACAGAGTAAGCGAAATTATTCAGTGTCGCGTTAACTCTAAAATGACAACATGTGTACCGCGACAACGTGTTGCTACGTAATCTCAATAGACGAAGTCCATAAAAGGTGAGAAAATCACTCAAATTTTGAACAAATTGTAAAATAATGGATACAACCTGTAGAAGAATAACTGCCCAACACAATAAATCCAAATGAAACTTCGGATTGACTAATTTAACAAAATTATGGCTTGGATTATCGGAGGTTATAATATCTGTGTTAACAGTACAAGCGAAGCTTAAAAACGAGCGACACCTGGTGGTGGCAAGGGGAGGTTAGGGGCAAGAGTTATTGCCCTTAGTCTATATGAGATAGACAGAAAAAAACGATTTTTCGTCATTTAGAAGGGCTGGATTAGCGAGGTAGCAGGCTTATATCCCTAACGTAATGTGATCGGGGAACGTATTTGAAGGAGAAAAAAAGATTCTAAATTAACAGCAAGCTCCTTGCAAACCCATTCACAAGCCAGGTGGAGTCGATGACAAATGCAACTAGTTGCTAATAACACTGGCTGCATTTGCAGCGAAAATCCAGATTCATTCATATCACAACATAGGTAGTGTCTGTGGTGATTGCAATTCCTCCAAGGGATGCCTTTTTCCTCAAATTTTTTGTCAATCATTTTTGCGATATTTTCCCCTGCTCCCTCTTCAGTGCATTCGAATAATGTTAAATGTTTTGTTCTTGTATTTCCATTTTCACTATAGCTAACATCTGTAGCAATGATAAATGACCCACTTTTCATTGCCTGAACTAAAGTTTCTGTAGAGGCTGCTGCCAGTTCCTTAACAATACAGGTTGTCTTTGTTCGTCCACACCGATATTTTTTAATGATGTCGCATGCTGAATGGGATAGATGCAGGAACATAGCCTTGAAAAGGGCACCTGCATGATCAGCTGCAGATAGAGGGAAATTATGTTCAACGAGAAACCCAGTAAATAGTGCTTTAGCTTTGGTCTCAGCTTCTTCAAGGGACATATCCACAAGTTTGAAAAAATGTGACACATCCTGTGTGTTTTTCTCTGTCTGTGCAGATGATAAGTGCCTGTGAAATAAAATACATGAAATTTAAAATACTGACTCAGAAACAAAAGACAACAAAATATAAATTGCATTCTTTTGCAAAAATGAATTTCATTTAATGTTTCTTACTTTTTATTAAAACTTCAGGCGCAATTAAGTATTTGTTTCTCTTCCCGATCTTACTATATCTTAGGCAAATAGATGTCATAGGGAAAGAGCTGATGAATCTAAAATGTTGAATTACATCTTCGGGTCTATAAGCCATACATTTAGCATAAATCTTGGCCCCTTCGCCCTCCCTGTACACCTGCATACATTTCTAACCCACTCCCCTGCGTACACATGCTTGACGCATACCCCACCCAACCCCAGAGTTTTATAGAATGGCCTATATTTAATCCACGCAGAAACGATCAAGGAATAATAACATTAACATCTTTAATAAAACAGTCCACCGTCATTGAATGTCTGGCTGCATCAAAGAAATAAGCTATGTAACTTTAAAATATTTGTCTAGTGTCTGCTAAAATTCAAACACTGATTAACCCAGTCGAACAGGTTACGTGTTATCAAATTATTATTTGCGTCTGTTTATGCACAAGTACATTATCAGTAGACACACCACGATCCATCCCCCCTCCATACCTACAGCACCTTATGGCTAAATTATAATAATAATACTACTACGAATAATAATGAAGTCTAAGTATTTGTGTTATCTGCAGATGTATCAATTCGATTGTCATTTATTCAACTGTACCGAGTTAACCGAGCTATCGGTGTATATTAATTTTGCTAATGATAATCATAATTTTAATGGTAGCACTCAAATTACAATTTGCAGCATACAATTAAGGCCATAAAAATAAACAGTAAGATTAAAAACTTACTTTTGTGAATGGAGATGTCGATGACAATCATCTTGCCCTCCACAATCAACAATAAAACATGAATTGCACGTCTTGCAGAACGCTGTATGTTTATCAATACCACAAGTCAGGCATGGAAATTCCAGGCTGTAAGAAGCTTGGAAAGAAGTTTAATATTTCTTTGACTTTCCAACTTCAACCAAATATCCCTTTCTTTTAGACATTGTAGAAGAGATCACCAAACATATGGATTCAAGTTTGCATGGTTTTCAAAGAACTTTCTGCACGTTTCTGGTCTTACACGCAGAGGAATCTGCAAAATATTTTTCGTTAAATGATACTAATTTAATCTAGATTTGTTTTACTAACAAATTTTTTCCGGGAGAAAAAAAAATGATGCGAGAGTGCAGTTGAATTCAGTGAGTCTCCCGCAAAATATGGGAGGGTTGGCATGTCTGATATCACACTCCATAGTAACATAAAACATACGCAACAACAAAACAATTCCATGTAAGGTGCATTGTGTTCAAGCATGGTTAAGATTAATCAGTCATTTAATCACTTATTCGAATTTAATTGTTATTAATCAAACAGTGTATTTTAGAAGACGCTGAAAAATTATTATCCCCCATAATTGTATTATCATTTTACCATCAATGTCTTAATCTGCATTTGCATTTGGCACCTTTTCATTTTATAATCGACTAGTCAGCTCCTGTGTAGTTTCATGAACTAAAGCAAGTCAAGTGGATGAATTCTTGAGTATCCCGAGCTGTGCCCAATTAAAAGTCACACACTTGCAAATTTAGGTGTATCAGTGACTATAAGTAAACAGCTTCTTTTGTTTTGAATTTAATCCTTAATTAATCCACATTATGTTTACAAAATGATAAACTATGATTACCTATTTATAAAATGATAAACTATGATTACCTATTTATAAAATGATAAACTATGATTACCTATCTAAAAAATGATAACCTATGATTACCTATCTACAACATGATAAACTATGATTACCTATCTCAATAATTTCAAGATCAGTTTACCATACATTTTGTAATGCGGCATTTTAGTTTTTCTATAATGTGGCTAATCTGCTCATGATTCTTTTTAACTAAAGCAAACTAAACTGATGTACAAAATATGAATCGGCAAGTCATCCTACTAAGAAAATTAGCTTTAATTCTTGATGTAATGCACCTCTAACATTTTTCACATAATTAAGAGCTGCCAATGTCAAGCAGTCTTCCAAGAACGAAGTCATGAAGATTCAAGTTGCAAAGCAAGGGTTAAACTTAAAAAGGACTTTTCTGTATTCCACTTTTTAAAAAAACAAACAAAATATGTCATATTTAAAGCAAACGTTTAGACTGATATTTCTATAGCTCAAGTTTCCTCTCACTCTGACCATGTTTCTATTCCTTCCCTAGGTATAGGACATGAAAATTAAAATATCAGTTTTTGCAAGTAAATCAAGCTATTTTTCAATGGAGATGCATCCAAGAATGATAAAAATTCAGTCTCAACTGTCTCTGTGATGCAGCGTGGCGTACTTTTGTGACATGAAAGGAGTGGGGGTGGACTATTCTCAAAATGCAATTTTGTCAATTTTCAGAAACACATGGTCCTACTTAATTTCATGAAAATGAAAAGAGTCTACAACTCTGGATTGTGCCAGAAAACATGTGTATAGCTTCAGTTTTAATTAGGATAAACAATGAAAGCTATACCAAATCACACGTGTCGTCAGCCTGCTGAGGAATGTGTGTACTCATTATTTTTGAATAAAGCTTTCTAGAACTAAATTCATACAGATATAATTTTGCCATGGCACAGTTCATTTAAACAAGTTTGATACATAATTTGAAGACAAGACATAAACACCGCTTTTGCTTATCTGAATGAAAATCAATATATTTATATATATATGAAATAACTTGTAGAAGTTATTAAATCGATTTTTGTACACTAACGCTGTTGACCGACAATGGGGTCAATGCGCTAAATATTTGAGGGATAATTTGGCATACGCACGGGTCATTGCAGATATGGCTGAAACGACCACATAGGACTCCTGAATTGAGACTTCGTACGGTAAATAGAGGTTACTAAGAAATATTAAATATACATGGATATATTCCAAATTGTTCGACGCTTAAAACCTACCGTGTTTATTGGTATTACTTCCTCTTAATGTATGAAGAAAAAATACTTTTAAATTTTCAACGCTTCGCAAAAATACATAATTTTTCCTCCATGGGCCGTTTAATACCATAAACAAGTATCTGGATATGTATTCTGTTGGGTTCCAATGATTTTACATTCAAACGATCCAAATTTATCTCAAAATATGCCGTAACAGCAGACCACTATTTTGGAACCAAAGCGGCATCAGAAAACGGGAAGCCAGAAACGGTTATTTCCCCTGTCATTCCTATACCTACCTTGCCTAAAGGCTGATACAAGGTAAGTACAAGTCTTTATAATAGCAGATCTGCTGTCCATGAATGTACTGTACCCTTTATGATTTGTTAGCAACAATCATTCAAATCTTTGAGACTTTACAAGATGTGCTTTTTTCTGTTTAATCTCATTCTGAAGTAATAACCCTCTTTCTATTTTTTTTTCAGAGGGATTTAAATTTTAATAATTTTTAATCATTGATTAATTAGAAACTGTCATTTATCATTTTCGATTAAAAAATGATTAATTAACAATGCATTACTTTATATTACGCTACAGGACAGAGAGCAATAAGGCAAAAGAAAATTGTAGTAACACAGACTTTCATTGGAATGGGTATCTCCAGGTATTAACCATTATATGAGAATATTGTGCCACCCATGTAAAGATGGAAAACAGGCTGTAAGATGGAAAGAAGGCTTTTTAAACCAGTGAATATAAGGATTACTATATACCCATGCCTCTTTGGGCGCCAAACACCACCCCTATGTTTAACAATGTGCTAAACCTTCCTAACATATTCAAAACTTCATCAAATCTCATACACAGATACTATGGATATTGTCAAAACATACCCACATAAAGTAAAACTGCCAACTTCAAATACCCTTTAAATTTAATTATTGTAACAAGTCTGGAAAATTGGATGGACTACTTTGCCCGACAGTGACTGATTAACTTTAGTGTTGAAGAGATTTCTTACATGCAGAGTTCTTTGACTGTGCTGACATCAACAATGCGGTAGTGGAGGTGTTGTGTGAAGTTAGGCATATGCTTCATGAGGAAGAATCTGTCTGTGGACACTGAATTTCCTGCTAGTGGAGATTTCCCAGACAAGGTATGCTGCTTTACAAATTCCAAACATCTGCCTTTCTGCTTCTTGCAGAGAAATTTTGCTTGTCCTGACCGCTTCTGTCAAGCCTGACTGGAAGACAAATTTAATCAATTTCATTATGTGACTTAATGGAAACAGTATCACATTATTACACATTACATCTGTGTTATTGTTTTTATTCAATACATGTAATAACACCAATCTGACTCTGGATCTAAGTATACATTTAATTCATTTATTTTTGTGATCAAACATTTTAGCAGCTTTTCAAAAAATACTTTATTTCATTAGTATTTAAAATTTGTGGCTATGTCCATGAATGATATCATAGTAAATATATTTTACATCTACATTGGTCATTTTAATAAATGGTCTGTCACAAAAATAAAAATCTATCAAAAACTGGTATGATAGAAAAAAAACTAAATTTGCAGTGTCTTCTCTGAGCTATTCAATTTTAATTCCCTGAAGCATTAAATGTTAATTTCACTAGGCATTAAATTTTAATTTCATTAGACATTCAACTGTTATTACATAAGGCATTAAATGTTATTTCCCTGAGAAATTCAAAGGTAATTCCCTGAGACAATTAATGGTAAATCCCTGAAACATTTAACTGTAAATCACTGAGGCATTCAATGATAATTAACTCTTTTCACTGATCTTTTTTAAGCTGATTACTACAAATAAACATAAGCATTATTTATCATGTCTAATACACCTGCCATGTATATAAATTATTAGTTTTCAAAAAATAGCATCTTCATACATTTCCTATGGACTAAGTACTTTTGAAGGATCCTTAATTTACAGTGAACTAACTGAACATGAATCTGATTTTCAGGTAAACTGGTAATTACTCTTAAACGTTCATAATGAACATCTAGACATCAAAAAATTTCAAAACCTCCAACCAAATAAATCTTAGGATATAAGATTAGCAGCCCAACACATTTCCTTCTCCAGCAGACCTGGATTTGCATGAGACTTGAAGGATAGGGAGATTTTTTTGTACAGCAGGTCTGGCAGTGCAAGTTAATTACATGTACTACTAAATTGCTATACACTAACCATCACTTGAATGATTCACGCTGTCCATTATAAACCAATCTCTTGTCTACAATCTATGAAAACTCAAAATCATGGAAAACTTGGGAACAATTGTTCAAAATACTAATATATTTCATCTTGCATATGAAGAGCATAATGAAAGAACACTGAATTGCTTGTACAAAGGTTTGGATTTCATCTCTGGTGATGACATGTATGAGCTATTTATTACACATCCCAGGTTGGTGATTTTTTCTCTGATCTTCAGTTTTCTTCATCTAAAATGACCAACTCACATATTACTGTTTTTTGTGTGTGCAAATTCTTGATACAAGTTGTACAAATTCGTTAACAATTATTTTCCGATAAATAATGTCTAATTTCAAGACACATAACCTGGCCATGTTGCTTTTGACACCAATCTCCCATGTTATCCATCACTTCTTTGGGCCGGTGGATGATCAAGTCTGGAGCCTAATGAAATATTCAAGAAAATAGATATCATCATGATGCAGAATTTCTGACATATTTCTCACATGACTGGCTTGTTCCCATTCTAAAAAATATTTTTGAAGAAGTATTATTACTTACAAAGTAAATCTTTCATCAGAATAAGCTTTACTAGCTGATACCTTTGCATATTTATTGAATGATTGAAATATGGCACATAAATTTGTCTCAAGCAAATGACCATATCTTGCAAGTTTGTCTTCATAGTATTTTACAGTGTTACGGCTATTGGATTTAAATTATTTTTATTGTCAAATCCAAATTTGTCATTTAGGGTTTAATATTCATTAATTGGGAAATAATTCTGGAAAGTTCAGAGTGACCTAGACTCTAGCTGTAAACACAGGTTGACCTTGGCTTGTTGACCTCATTTCTGAACCTTCTTTAAAGAGTGTAAACAAGCCTTGGAAATGATTGGCTAGATCCAAACTTATCTTTTTATTTTTAGTAATTCGTGGCTTATTTTCTTCTGGTTCATTCTTTTAGTACGTGACTTAGTGAAGGTAACTTCTTTCTATGACCTTCCAGAATCACATGATTCCTTTTATTTACGAGGGAATTACATATATATATATATATATATGTATATATATATATATATATATATATATATATATATATATATATATATATATATATATATATATATATATATATATATATATAGCTGTGTTATGGAAGCTAACATTTAGTAGATGTTGGGCTTTATTATTATTAAGTTGTGTTTTCTGTTTGAGTTTAATTTTAATTGCCTTGTACAGGGAATTGTGTCAATTCGTTGGAACAAGAGAATTTATTGTATTTATCTGGAAAAGGACATGTGTTTCATAATTTCATTTGGATGATAAAAAAGAAGAACTGCATCATGTGACATTGTCAGCCATTTTGGATTACATCTTCAAGATTCGAACCTGGACTATTAGAACATTTATTTATCAGGACTCTTGCGAATTCCATTAGTGGATTATTTTTGTGAATTCTATATTGGATTAATGTTGGATTTGATTCTCTAAAACAGTAAGTTTATTTATTTTATGAAAATAATTGTACTTAATAAATTCTTTGTTAAGGTTTTACAAGCTTGTTAGTTTTCACTCTTTCTGTGTTGCTGCTTATTCGAGCCTAAGCACGTAACATAGACATTGGTGGCTATCGTCCGGATTGAGATTGAGATTGAGATAAATTGGAATTTAAATTTGAATTTCCCCTAGTTTTTGAAAATTTTAAATCTTTAGTGAGACTGACACGCTTGTATTAAAATGACATCTAAGGTAGAAATATTTCTTTCTAGTCCTACCCAGGAGCAATTGGATCGTTTCAAAAAAGATCAGTTGATTCAACTTTCTCGAAAATATGATCTTTCTGAAGTGAAGGCTTCTTTAACGAAACAAGATATCAAACAAATTTTGGTCCAATATTTGGTAGAACAGGATGTTTTGGAACAAAGTGCTTTGATTTCGGTCAGTAAGTCTACACCAGACTCTGACATACTACTGAAGGAATTAGAAGAATTAAAATTCCAGATGGAATTAGAGTTAAAGAGGCTGGAGTTTCGGGAAAGGGAGAAAGAAAAACAAATTGAATTACAAAAAGAGCAGATGCTGATTGATAGAGAAAAAGATGAGAGAGAGAGAAAGGAAAGGGAGAAAGAAAGACAATTACAATCTGAAAAAGAGAAGAGAGAGAGAGAATTAGAGTTGAAGAGGCTGGAATTTCAGGAAAGGGAGAAAGAAAGACAATTGCAATTTGAAAAAGAGGAGAAAGAAAGACAATTACAATTTGAAAAAAAGGAGAGAGAGAGACAATTACGATATGACAGAGAGAATAAAGAAAGGGAATTTCAAATTATAATGAAAGAAATTGAGCTGGCAAGTGACAATCACCATCATACTTCAAATCAAAATTTTGATTTAGCAAGGAATATTAGATTAGTGCCCCCTTTCAAAGAAAAAGAAATAGCTAAATGTTTTATTCTTTTTGAAAAAGTTGCAGAAACGTTAAAGTGGCCAAGAGAGAATTGGACTCAGTTACTTCAATGTGTAATTACTGGTAAGGCTAGTGAGATTTACACTTCACTGTCTGTTCAGCAAAGCAGTGATTATGACGTGGTTAAATAATTCATTTTAAGAGGTTTTGAGTTAGTCCCTGAAGATTTCTTGGCAAAAATTTAGAAATAACAGAAAAGAAGCTGAACAAACTCATGTCGAATTTACTAGAGAAAAAGAGCAGTTGTTTGATAGATGGTGTTTAGCCAAGAAAGTCGAACAAGATTATCAAAATCTCAAGCAAATTATATTAATTCAAGAGTTCAAAAACTGTGTCCATAGTGATGTTAAAACTTATCTTGATGAGCATAAGATTGAAACCTTGGAAAATGCTGCTCGAGCTGCTGACGAATATTCTTTGACACATAAAGCTCCTTTTGTTAATGAGACTTCTGCGCAACAATTTTCTGGCAGAAAAGTATTTCCGCCTAATTCAAGCCCTTCTAAAACTCAAACTAACACAACTTTCAAAAATCAAAATTCAGAGAAGTTTGATTTTAGATCCTTGTCTCTTCCGACGTGTAACTTTTGCAAGAAAAAAGGACACGTTGTTTCTGATTGCTGCAAATTGAAAAATAGGCATCAGAATCAAGATAGACCTGTTCCAAATGCTCTTATTTCCAAGAGGTCATGGTCACAGTCATGTATTGAAAGCAATACAATTGTTGGGTCTAATAAATCCCAGTCTGATTTTAATATGGAGAATTATGAACCATTCATATCGAAGGGTTCTATATCACTCTTGGGTGATTCAGCCAATCCCACCCCTATTAAAATTTTAAGGGACACAGGAGCTTCTCAGAGTCTTTTATTATCAGGTACTTTGCTTTTTTCTGAGAAGTCTTCTTCTAATGAAAGTGTTCTTATTCAGGGAGTAGAGTGCAGCTTTGTTAATGTTCCTCTCCATTGTGTAAATTTGTCATAAGACTTAGTATCAGGACCTGTGACAATTGGAACAGTCTCGGTTTTACCCATATAGGGCATTGATTTATTGCTAGGCAACGACTTAGCTGGGGACAAGGTTGTGGTTAATCCACTTGTAACTGACAAGCCTAATTTGGATCAGAAAGTTGATCCAATTGAAAAAGAATTCCCTGAGATATTTCAAGCTTGTGCAGTTACCAGAGCTATGGCAAAGAAAGCTCTTGAGAATGATGTTAATGAAGGAAGTATTCCTTTATCTGACACGTGTATAGGTCAGGCTTTTGATGAGGTAACGTTTACTCCTTGTTTGGATCAATCACAAGGTATTGATCATATTGATCCTCTTTTAACAACTCATTCTCTTTATTCTAATCAGGGTGATAATCTTGAGAATGATGTTAAAGAATTCAGCATTCCTTCAACTGACACTTGTATAGGTCAGGTTTTTGATGAGGTCACTTTTACTCTTGGTTTAGATCAATCAAAAGGTACTGATCATAGTGATCCTCTTTTAACAACTCATTCTCTTTATTCTAATCAGGGTGATGATCTTGAGAATGATTTTAAAGAAGACAGCATTCCATCAACTGACGCTTGTATAGGTCAGATTTTTGATGAGGTCACTTTTATTTTTAGTTTAGATCAATCAGAAGGTATTGATCATAGTGATCCTCTTTTAACAACCCATTCTCTTAATCAGGGTGATAAACGACAGTCACTTGTCCTCGAACTGGGAAAAGAAACTAAGATCTCCTGTTTGTTTCAAAGGGTCATAAATGAGACTGAAGCCACTGATGTTCCTGTCTGTTATTTCATTAAAAATGACATTCTTATGAGAAAATGGAGACCTCCCGAGGTACCTGCTGGTGATGAATGGTCAGTGAACTATCAAATAGTAGTTCCAAAACCTTACAGACAGGAAATACTTAATCTGGCCCATGAAACTCCTTTGGCAGGTCATTTAGGGATTAATAAAACGTATCACAAGATCTTGACTCACTTCTATTGGCCAAAAATCAAAAGTGATGTTGCCAAATACTGTAGATCTTGTCATACTTGTCAAATGGTAGGAAAACCCAATCAGAAGATACCTAAGGCTTATCTGCAGCCTATTCCTGCCTTTGACGAACCATTTAGTAGAATTATGGTAGATTGTGTAGGTCTTTTACCTAAGACCAAGTCAGGTCACCAATACCTGTTGACCATTATGTGTGCATCAACAAGGTTTCCAGAGGCTATTCTGTTGAGGAATATAAAATTTAAAACTACAGTAAAAGCTTTGATAAAGTTTTTTTACTCAGTATGGCCTTCCCAAATCTATTCAGTTTGATCAAGGTTTAAACTTCATGTCTGGAATTTTCCAGCAAGTTATGATTGAAACCCCAATTCAGCTATTCAAGTTAAAAATGAAACTATGGGTTGAAAGAACTACAAGGGAGAGAACTTTTGAGTCTGATAATGGAGTTGTGTTACTCTTGTTCATTCTTCTTACTTTTCTTCAGATTAGATATTATGGCCCTTACAAAGTTAAGAAGAAAATGAATTAGTTAAATTATAATATTAGTGCTCCTGGGATATAAATAAATTATAGGAGTACCAGTATATTGAAAAAGATAGCCATGTTAAATATGTAATTAATTTAGTTGTACCTGTCCCACATAGTGAAGAAATATCATCGAATTCTACTGATATTGGATTGACAAATTGTTGGAATTCAGAAATTATGAAAAAATCTAGACCAGAAACTTTCACATTTGCAAGTGCAAGAAAGAAATGAACTGAAAGCTATTATTATTCTATGAGCACTTATGTCCAGATATTCGTACAAGGACTAACAAAAGTTTTAATGACGTTGAAATTGGAGATTCCAAACCTGTTAAACAGCGTCCATGCAGGATGAGTCCACTCAAACAGGAAAACTTAAAAAAAAAGAAATTCAATATTTGCTGGAGAATGATTTTATCAAGCCCAGTAAAAGTGATTGGAGTTCACCATGCATACTTGTTCCAAAACCAGATAAAACTTTCCGTATGTGCATAGGAAGGTGAACAGTGTGACAAAAACAGATTCATTCCCATTACTAAGAATTGACGATTGTATTGATAAAATTGGGAATGCCAAGTATGTCACCAAATTTGACATTCTGAAAGGATTTTGGCAGATTTCACTACGGAAAGAGCAAAGGAAATCTCAACATTGTGACTCAAAATGGACTCTACCAAAACAAAGAAAGTCCATTTCAACGTCTCATAAAAATGATCATCACTGGTCTAGAAAATTGTGATGTCATCATCTACAACGACACCTGGAGAGAACATCTAGCAACAATTCGAAAATTCTTTGACAGACTCACTGATGCATGTCTGACTGTTAATTTATCTAAAAGTGAGTTCTGCTGTGCTAGTGTGCCTTTCTTAGGACATTTTGTGGGACATGGGCAAGTTAAAAGGTTGAGGCTATTTATAGATAATATAATTGCAGGCACTCTTTCCTGTGCATAACAATTTATTATACTGTGTAGTTTATACTATTTCTTTTAACCACAGATGTAAATTGGTTTGTGATAAAAAGAAAGTTTTATCATATAAACCTTTCTTTTTATTTTATGGGGGAAGGTGTTACGGCTATTGGATTTAAATTATTTATTTTGTCAAATCCAAATTTGTCATTTAGGGTTTAATATTCATTAATTGGGAAATAATTCTGGAAAGTTCAGGGTGACCTAGACTCTAGCTGTAAACACAGGTTGACCGTGGCTTGTTGACCTCATTTCTGAACCTTCTTTAAAGAGTGTAAACAAGCCTTGGAAATGATTGGCTAGATCCAAACTTATCTTTTTATTTTTAGTAATTCGTGGCTTATTTTCTTCTGGTTCATTCTTTTAGTACGTGACTTAGTGAAGGTAGCTTCTTTCTATGACCTTCCAGAATCACATGATTCCTTTAGTTTACAAGGGAATTACATACATATATAGCTGTGTTTTGGAAGCTAGCATTTAGTAGATGTTGGGCTTTATTATTATTAATTTGTGTTTTCTGTTTGAGTTTAATTTTAATTACCTTGTACAGGGAATTGTGTCAATTCATTGGAACAAGAGAATTTATTGTATTTATCTGGAAAAGGACATGTGTTTCATAATTTCATTTGGATGATAAAAAAGAAGAACTGCATCACGTGACATTGTCAGCCATTTTGGATTACATCTTCAAGATTCGAACCTGGAACTATTAGAACATTTATTTATCAGGACTCTTGCAAATTCCATTAGTGGATTATTTTTGTGAATTCTATATTGGATTAATGTTGGATTTGATTCTCTAAAACCGTAAGTTTATTTATTTTATGAAAATAATTGTACTTAATAAATTCATTGTTAAAGTTTTACAAGCTTGTTAGTCTTCACTCTTTCTGTGTTGCTGTTTATTCGAGCCTAAGCACGTAACAACAGCATGAAATGAAATATATATTAAAAACTTGTATATAATGTGATTTGTTACATTATTATATTTCACAATAATTACTGGATAATGCAATTTCATGTAATTTGTGATAATTTCTGATATTGCCATGTTTTGATATGGAATAATGCTATTTAAAAAAGTTGCATTTTTACTAAATTTCAGATTTTTGTAAAAAGTCATATATCAAAACAAATATAGACATATGCTACGGTGAACATTCAGTTTTAGGAACTAAAATCACATCATACTGACATCCACTTTCGATCAGCCAGTAAAAGATTTTTACTGGTTGCTAAAACTATTCACCTTAAACAAGGTCAATATTTTTGATAGTCAAATTTGTGTGCATTATTTGTGCAATCTGTAATTTATTAAAGTCTGATAAAAATAATTGATGTTGTTTTAGTGTTTAACACCACATTTTTCAGCACACGATAGGCCATACACGGCGGCCAGTATAAATAGTGAAAGACCCCGGAAAATCCCCAGAGCGAACCAACAACCCATGAGAAGCTACTGGCAAGTTTTCTCACATACCAAGATTGGCCAAATCTGAGCCTCACACAGACAGAGGTGAGATGGCAGTGATCCATAACGGAGAGAGCACTTTAGACCACTCGGCCACTTAAGGCCTTCTGATAAAAGTGAACTCATATAATATACTGATTGTATTTAAGAACAATGATAAAACAAAAAATAAGAAACCAAAAGAAATAACTCCAAATAGAAAGAATATTTTCTTCAGCCAACCCTTAAAGATCCCTTAGCCCCTTTCTAGCTTTAAAAAAAACCTGGGAATTTGTCAAAATTATGTCCATCATGCTGTCAATTAATGCTAAAATGGATCATGAATGCTTAGATAAACAGATTTAAAAAATAAAACATTTTCAAAAACAGGAAATAACAAGAAATAAGACTGCTGGAAACAGAGAAGCTGACCCCAATACAAACAACCTGAAAATTGAGATCTCTCTGACTTTTGTAACAATGTTCCAGGCAAAAGGTTTGGGGTATCCATTGTCACTTACTTCCTTCCCAATGCTTTTAACTTGGCTTGATGACCATTCATGCTGATCACTAACAAAACTGGAAATCACACAATTTTAGCAAGCATATAATATTCTTGAATCTAGTGAGTAAACGTTTGCTATAATTTCATGCTTGCTACATTATATTATGAAAATATGTGAATCATTGAATACTAACATAAATCTGGATGGACAGTTCTGAAAGTTTGCAAGCAGGGGTAGATATTAGATGACATGTGCTGTTTGACTGTCTAATAAAATATATCTTTTGTCGAATGCAACAGGCATAAACATTCATATTATTTTCTTGTGCGTAATTCAATCAAATGTTAGGCTGCTAATATGATAACATTAAAGATTTAGTAAAATGTATTGAAGGTGAAGTGCTTCAACTGACAGTCCTCATGAAAATTGTGTGGCTGAAGTAATTTAAAAATAAGCATTCCAGGTTGCAAAATGAAATGTTGGAGATTTCTTGTTTCTTCTTTTTGTTCTTCCTGGTGCGGAGTTTTGTGGCCCACTTGTCGAGATGGTTCTCTAAGCTGCACGCACCCAGTGAAGCAGGCAGGCTATTGCGGAAAGCACCTTACTGACTGGGTGCTGCCCAGCTTAAGGCGGGCGGTAGCTGTCCAGTTAGACCTGATGATCTCTCATACCGTCAGAAGTAACCCCTGGCGCCAAGCTCTACGCCAATCGAGCTTTGGCTTAGAACCGGTAAACTGCTACTTCTCGTGTTGTGCCGACGTCAAACGACGACGCTGGAGTGTCCTCTCCAGTGGAGCTACGAAGCCTGGGCAGGGTGGTATTTAGAATCAGCTGTTGCCCATGCAGCAGATCCCCCTCTCCACGCAGCTGGTGGGCCCAAGGGAACTACAAATGTCGATACAGCTTGGCACCAACGGCGTCGCAGGAGTTGCCGGAATGCTCTTATGCTCTGAAATATAGTTATAAGCATACAGCGACGGGTCCCAGCATTCCAGTATGATACACTTGCATAACATGTTACACTCATGTTTCAACTTATATATATTACATAAGTGCATATACTTAATATGCAAGCATCTATTGTTTTCCGGTATGAATAATCATAGGATCTGGAAAGTCGTTGTGTGTGACAACCTTAAAGATAGTGAATTCATAGTCTTAGTGGTTTGTCAAGATCATATCAGTATCTTTTATTTTGGTAAGCATTGCACATCAATTTATTTCCGGTGCTAATCTCCAAAAGCATCAACTGTAATACATTACCTTCACAAAATTATGTCTTTTATTCTTCTTCCTCCACCGAACAACCATCTTGAAGGTCTTCAATAATATCTGTAAAGCTAATATTCAAATTTATTATATATTACATAAAATGTATGAACTGGATACTTGCCAATTGTTTTCATCAATAAAAAAAGTATTATAACAAGTTAACCAAACTATCTTCTGAAATTTAAAACTGGAACCTGACTATCAAATATGTGACAACATCCAGCTATCATTTTTATTTGCGAATACTTTCATCATATTTCCTGAAGTTACAAAAGCTACATATCAAATACATAGAACAATTACACAGAAAATGTTCGCTTCACATGACATACTGTCTAGCTATGATACATATCTGGGTTAAATATCGACAAAGGACAAATCAATTGACAAGCAACACTGCAGAATAATAGGACAGACTTTGGATAATGATGATGTTTGTAATGATAATGACAAATACTGGATTGCAAAAGAAACCGAAAATGAATGATTCTTAAACTACAATAGGTCAGTAAAATCAAAGAGATTATCTTTGAACCAGTTATCTGAAAATTTAACACGCTGAATGTCATCTATACGTAAACTTTGTGCTTTACGTCGTTTCTTTATTTTGAGGAAAATTTATCAAGTCCAATGTTGAGAGGAGTCTTGATAATCAGTCTTTGGTTCTTTCAACAACCCATTCACAATTTTTCTATGCATCAGAAATTAGAACATTTATAAAAAAAAAGCCCCCAAACTACCAAAGTCCTTCATATGAATTACCCGCAATATTATGTGACAGAAATATCCCTGTTAAGTTATGTTCAGAAGAATCAAAGAATTTCTTTACATATTTTGCAAAGTTTTGGTCACTGAATTAATGTAATATACAACTATTCACACTTGATAAAAATTTACATTGACCTACCATCATTATCAATCTGTATCTCGTCTAGACTTTGTCCTCATGTTCAGCATATTTGAAAGATATTTAAAATATATTTTCTTTGAAAACAGTCAGGCTCCATGCTGTACACCGCGTTATAAGAGTGTTTGCAAGTTTTCGAGGGTGTGGTGTACTTGCCATTTTGATTACATAATGCACCATAAAGTACACATACCGTATCTTAAAAAACCAGGAAACTTGCAGCTAGTTTTTCCCTGTATTACCTTTCCCTCTGGTTACCTTCTTTGTATAATATCAGTTCTCCCTGATATTGTAAAATGTAATCATTTTTCTTCACGCTCTTTCCAGCAAATACACCATGTCCTGCAATATAAAGAATGTTGTTCATGTCTCAGTTAATAAAGGCAAATCATGGCTACTAACAAAGTCAATCTATCAGATGAAATGTAGAGTTGTACCGATGTCACTTTTTGTCAATTATGCCGATACCGCGTATGGCCGATTATTAAAACTGCTGATACCGATTATGAGATTATCACAGTATAAATACTCGCGTATAAGCTTAATAATTTAGGGAGAAAAAAATTGCCTGGAAGAAGGGGTGCGGGGTGGGTGGGTGTGTGTCGGCTTTTCCGTGGGCCAATGTCTAAACTTTATCGTTTTCAGGTATTTTTGTTTACTACTGTAACGGCTGTAAATCTTGGAACATGAAATAATAATTTTTCCCATGTCTTAAGACATAGGCATGTTAAAAAAGTAACTTTTGGTGACCCGACAATTATTAAACTGTTATAAAATACTATGATTGATTTTGTTATTATTTTGCATGTGCATATTTTCTGATTTCTCCAACATGGAATTAAATAAAGGTAAATACAGACTTCATAATTCGTGGGCCATGGAGACCATGTACTATAATGTTCAGTACTTACACAATGCAATGCGTGCATAGCATCACTTAAATCCATATTGATTCCCAAACATATTGAATGAAGATTTTGATTTATTCGTTGTTTCATTCAAACTGCATTCTTCCAGATAACATTTCAGATAGTCCTTAATAGCTGTTTCATTTACAATGAATGTTTCAAGAGTTACTCATTTTCAATGATAAAAGCGATCCTACAAATTGAGGCAATATGTTTAAAATGGTACGAACGTTTGATTGTACAAGGCACATAACCATCATAATTTACATGCTCACGAAGAGAGGTAATAATACAAGCTAAAATTCTCATATAAATCGACTAAAACAAGTTCAATCAATTTTAATTTTGTTTTTTTGGCTGAACAAACATCACAACTTTCCACACAATGAAAAGTTTGATGTTTCGGTGTCTCCTTTGATGATAGTCAGTGACTTTCTCTACAGCAGTACAGGCCAGTTAATCCATAAAATGCCTGAAACTGGCTTGTGACAAGAGGATCTTTGAACGCTAACTATACCAGTACATTGATTCAGAGGTGTAGCTAGACTGTTTGGAGCCCGGGGACAAGATTCATTTATACGTTCCTGGGTTCTTCCTCCACCTATAATAATGGCCGCCATGTATAGTCTATCGTGTGCTGAAAAATGGCGTTAAACTCTACAAAAACAGCTACAACAACAACATTTAACGATGGTAATTAACATTGGTATATACGGTCTAAAAATGCCAGATGTTAACTCGTGTAAGTTTCTTTCGTGGGAATGGCATTGGAGTTAAGCATTCGTAGTGTGACATTCTATTTAGTGAAGATGCGAATTCTTTATAGAAAAGTAATTATTTCGTCACAACAATAATTTACAGGTGATGCAACAGAACATGTAGGACTTTTCTTGTTTGGAAGAAAATGAAAATCGAGGACATAATGTGATAATTGGGAGTTCTCAGCAAAGATAAACGGTAGTTTACAGCAAGTGTGTTAAAACAGTAGTTACTTTTAAGAATTTATTGTCTTTCAATTCATCCCCAAATAAAGTGTTTCTTCTTTAGTTTCTACTATTTAATTCTGTTTTAAAATTCAAGCCATGCCAAGATGAAGGTTATAACTGAAATTATATTTTGGAAATTTATTTGCATCGGCTCCGATTATTTCTGCTGGTACCGATTATAGCGATTGTTCTAATAATCGCCCGATTATGAGTACGGGCGATTAATCGGTGCAGCTGTAATGAAATGCTTAATAATTATTTTAAATAACTGTACAGTCCATTATGATGGAGTGAATAACACTGAACATAATTCAGAGATAGAACCAAATAAAGAAAAAAAACAAAAACAAATCAGTTGGCAGTACAATTAGTGTCCAGCAAATTATAAAAAATGTGCCCAGGACTGATAAAGATGATTTATCATCTGAAGAAAATGATGTGAATTGGAGGCCAGGTATATAGTGATGTTCCAAGTGCACCCATTGACTTGCCTGAGACTAGAGTAGATTATTACTGAGGCTGAAGACAGTTGCATGTAATGCACTATAAAAACTATAAAAATTCTTTGCATTTTTTAATAATTCTCTAACTTACCTCAACTAAATGCCAAAGTCAGTTTCCACTGTAAACTTTGAAATGGCAACTAAAATGTTCAAGTAGTTTGTCCTATGGTTATAAATGTTTCTGCTGTACTTAGAATGCACACGAGTTTTTCATCGTCTGATCTCTGAATTGGCAACCTTCTATGCATAGTAGGAAAATAAAAAGGATATAAATGTTTGGGGCCGTGTTGAGCTTCCAGTCAATTTTGTATGTTAGTCCCAGATAAACTCATGATTAGATCTTTCAATTATAAAATACAATTATAAAATACCGATAAAAATAACTGTAACAGAATTGTTACCGAGAGGAGGGTGGATTAAATGAACAATACAAACACAATTTGTGAAAGAAAATATAAATTTATGTAATAAATTATAAATGAAAAAAATACAGATGTAACAACACAATAATTCATGCACTCAACCCACAATTAAACTCACATCCATTCACAATACATGAACAAATTAAATAACAATACAAAAGTAATCACAAATGTAAAGGGATCTCTTGGATTATACACAGATCCAAGAATCCTTTACGAAAGTTAAATAAATGCAAGTATGATTTACGAAAAAAATAAACACAAACGACAAACTATCTATCGCACGATGGATTGCGATAACTAGCACGATCATATACTTGTATTCAATCAAGTTGCTAGCTTTTATTGATATCTATGTGATCACTTGAAATATTATTGCGATCTGACATAAGCATGCAAATACAACAATGTATTAAATTATATTACAATTTCAATACACCTATGTGTCTCCCCTGTATAACCGCACGATTCAGCAACAGTTGAATCGTCTCCCAGTTTCCCCGAGAACCGAGGGTTGACCAATACTATTATCGGACGTTTCCCTACACGGATCCACCACAGTTATACGTTCAGACAGCATACAACATCTACCAGAACCAACGGTTCCTCACTACCCTAGATGTCGACCCGGACGTTTTACAACTCTAAGACAGCTCCGACACTCGGACTTCTAGCTTTCCGGATATTTACATGTTACACAGATGTTGACGAACAGACAGTTCGACACACAGACAGATACTTCAATTCCGTTTGCACAAATTAACGGCACAAGCACATTCAGATATTTATACAGAGATGTTCCAGAACAAACAATAGATGTCCCACAACAAATCAGACGATATCAAAGACGTTTATCAAAAGATGGTATCAGATGTGTTAACAGCTACGGTATCAACGATGTTATTAGCAGCTACGGTATCAGAAACAATGTAACAACTACGTTAGCAGCTACGGTATCAGAGACGGTATCAACGATGTTATTAGATGCGCTATCAGTGATGTACTTCTACGGTATCAACGACGGAATCAACGACGGAATCAACGACGGAATCAACGACGGAATCAAACGGTGACAGCTATTGTCAGATGTTATCAGATCTACGGAATCAACGATGTTATTAGATCTCCGGAATCAGCTATAATAAACAAAACCAGACTAATAATAGTTGTCTCAAAAATAATCTAAGCCGTAGATTACGATATTGTATTTAAAGTCTAAAAGTGACTAGTAATTCCAAATATTCCACGTTTAATTGCAATAAAAGCATCATTATACGAAATGATAATCTGAATAAAATTCACAATAAAACGAAATGTAAATTTAACACTCACCCCTTTGGCTGGAGATTTGCAAGACGAGGTTATCTATCCTTCGATTAGATATTTTAGTTCCCGTAAATAATAATGAGAAATCCTTCGCCTTATATACTCTCAATAGGTGAACATAAATCACATCGAGCTTGCCGTGCACCACGTAAAACGAGTATTTCGGATTTCATGTAAATTACAAATTGGCACATGCAAATCGTTACACGCCACTTAATCACCCCAGGTAATGCGTGTACGACGAAATCAAGAAAATGGTGAGTTTCGTTTGCAATTCAAGTACAACAAAAATCAGTTCAAATTTTCGCCTAATTCTGTGACAATACCTCCCCCCTAAGAATAAAAATGTACACATTTTTAAAACTAACACAGAATAGAAGAAAAATAACTACTGATGATATCTTACAACATTTACACTGGTTATACTACAAACTGGATTTTATTACTGGGCAAATTCATACAAATTTCCCATCATGCCCTACTCAAGTAGTCTGCGCCTATATTTTCAACTCCCCTTATTGACATTGTCGCGCTGTCTCTTGATATACAGCTTGAGCATGTTAGCATGGAATGTCTTTACATTACCGTCCATGTCAATTTTATAGTCCATGTCACCTTTTACTTCTTTAACTTCATATGGACCTTTCCACTGGACTAATAACTTATTCGAACTCGTTGGAAGAAGCAATAGCACCTGATCTCCCACAAGAAATTTCCTATTACGCGCTCTGCGGTTGTAATACTTGGCATATCTGCGCCCCGATTTAATCAATTCGTCACGTGCCATCTGGCATGTACTCTCAAGTTTGTTTCTTAGATCTAACACGTACTGGTAAGTCGTTTTTATTTCCTCGTTCGCGACATCACCAGTCCATAGTTCGCGTAGTATCCGCATCGGGCCTCGAACTGTTCTACCATACAACAGTTCAAAGGGCGAGAACCCTAAACTTTCCTGCGGTACTTCACGGTACGCGAACAGAACAGCGTTTAAATAACGGTCCCAGTCTTGCGGACGTTCCGCGCACATCTTTCTCAGCATGCTTTTCAGGGTACCATTAAACTTCTCTACCAGTCCATTGCACATCGGATGGTATGGGGTAGTGTTTAGCTGTTTGATGGATAACAGCCTACTTATTTCACCCATGAGGTCAGAGGTGAATTGGGCACCACAATCAGTGAGGATTTCCTCTGGCACCCCTACCCTACTGAAGATATCAACTAATGCTTCAGCTACCCTTTCCGTTTCAATAGTTGGTAACGCTACGGCTTCGGGGTATCTGGTTGCGTAATCAACCAGAGTAAGTATGTACCGATTCTTTCTTTCGGTAACCGGGTTTATTGGTCCTACAATATCTACTGCCACTCTTTTAAACGGTGTATCTATTAATGGCATTTGTCCTAAGGGCACCCTTGTGACCCTTCCCTTACAAACGGTTTTCTGACATACGTCGCACGACCTACAGAACCGTGTGACATCGCCATTAACACCGGGCCAGTAGAATTCAGCGACTACCCTGCTAGTGGTCTTAGCCTTACCTAGGTGTCCTGCCATGCTTGACTCATGCGCCACCCTAAGTACTTGAGATCTATATCTCTGGGGTACGACCACTTGCCAATACTTCTTACCCTCCCGAGCGCTAAACTCCCTATGAATAATCCGTTCTTGCGTACGAATCTAGAGCTACCCCCACGCTTGCAATGTTTAATCGCGCCGGACGTGATTTTCTCAACAATTGTTCTGATGGATTCATCACGTTCTTGCTCTTGTTTGAAATCATCACGGGAAATTCCTGAGATCGATTCAGGGACTATTAATTTATGAAACGCGGATTTCTCTCGCCGTGTTTGCGCTCGCGTTTCGACTGCCTGGGTCAAAGGTATTTTAAAATCGGCCATGGTTGGAAGACGGGAACCTTCAACATTACCGATCGTCAGATCGTAAATAGGATTGTCCATACAAAGGGCATCAACAGTTCCCGTTAAGAAAGGTGTTTTTACTGTGATCCTTGCTACGGGAATGCGACCCATCGTCTGATCAAGCAACATACATGGGGATTCCCACCCGAGCATTTGGTTATCCTGCACGAGACTACGTTTGATCACTACGCCCGTACAACCAGTATCACGCAATACCACGACTTCTCGACCGTTGACAAACCCTCTCGCAGTTGATACACGCGCTTCAGGAAATAAACACGTGCCAAGTGAATGAATACAAGGTTTTACATGTACGTTGTTATCGGATATACCTTTACCTTGTATAGCCACTGCTACCTTATGTATAAGTGCCTTTCTTTTAGGACAGTCTTTTTGAACATGACCCAATGCATTACACAATAAACACCGCACACGCTGAAAAACTGGATTCCCAACTGACCTTTTTACCTCAGCTGATTTTACAGGCTCCCTAGGCATAGGTCTTACAGACTGGTTTCCAGACTTAAAATCTTTTAAAACCACGTTCTGGGTTCCCCCATGAGCTTCGGCAAATAAATCGGCTTGCTTAGCCATATCTTTTACGTTTGTGAAGACTTTCTCCTTCAGAAATTGATCTAATTCTCGCCCAACTGTATTAAATAATTGATCTCTGAGCAAGAAATCAGTCAACCCTTCAAACATTTTCACCGCTTTGCCGCATTCAATCCACCGCTCAAAATAGTTCGCAATTCTGACGGTGAACTGACCAAAGGTTTCTCCCTTATCGGGCTTGCTATACCTGAACTTTTTTCGAAAACCTTGTTCAGTGAGCTCGTACCTTTTGAGAAGTGCTTCCTTTAGGACGTCGTACTTAAACACATCGTCCCTAGGAAGTCGCGAGTATACATCCAGTGCTTTACCTTTTAATAAAGCACTCAGATGCAGCGCCCAGTCATTTTGACTCCACTTCTGGTTTTCGGCATACCGCTCAAACCGATGAAGATAACTATCTATGTTATCTTTTTCATCGTCAAAGGGAGGTAATTTGGGGCCCCTTAATTTGCTAAAGGCAGAATCGTGTTCTCTTCCAGATGTCGCTAATTCTACCTTACGCTCATGATCCCGTTGCTTTGATTTTTCATCTAACTCTATTCGCTTTTGCTCCGCTTCCATTTCCCATCCTATCCTATCCTTTTCCGCCTGCTTCTCTAATTCTATCTTTTCCCTCTCGGCCTGCTTCTCTAATTCTATCTTTTCCTTCTCAAAGGCCCATTTCCTATCTTCGGATTCCGTTTCTAATTCCCTTGACCTTGCCCTTTCTTCCCTTTCCCGGGCTTGTTCTTCTTGAATAAATTTCCTTAGACTTTCACCTTCATACCCAAATTCTTTGCCTAAGGCAACCAAGTCCTTAAGGGATGACATGACAATGACAATTGTAATATGAATATAGATATATAACCAAACCAATACTTTGAACACGTTTATACTGGACTCACGGACCTAGGTAAACTAGACAAAAATAAACTCCAACTAGAGTATTATCTTAACAGAAGGTCACGCTCAAATATAAACATTAAATGTATACCTTCACAAAAATGATTGACAGTTCACTTAATCCAACGATCCCACTTCTGACACCATTGTAACAGAATTGTTACCGAGAGGAGGGTGGATTAAATGAACAATACAAACACAATTTGTGAAAGAAAATATAAATTTATGTAATAAATTATAAATGAAAAAAATACAGATGTAACAACACAATAATTCATGCACACAACCCACAATTAAACTCACAACCATTCACAATACATGAACAAATTAAATAACAATACAAAAGGAATCACAAATGTAAAGGGATCTCTTGGATTATACACAGATCCAAGAATCCTTTACGAAAGTTAAATAAATGCAAGTATGATTTACGAAAAAAAATAAACACAAACGACAAACTATCTATCGCACGATGGATTGCGATAACTAGCACGATCATATACTTGTATTCAATCAAGTTGCTAGCTTTTATTGATATCTATGTGATCACTTGAAATATTATTGCGATCTGACATAAGCATGCAAATACAACAATGTATTAAATTATATTACAATTTCAATACACCTATGTGTCTCCCCTGTATAACCGCACGATTCAGCAACAGTTGAATCGTCTCCCAGTTTCCCCGAGAACCGAGGGTTGACCAATACTATTATCGGACGTTTCCCTACACGGATCCACCACAGTTATACGTTCAGACAGCATACAACATCTACCAGAACCAACGGTTCCTCACTACCCTAGATGTCGACCCGGACGTTTTACAACTCTAAGACAGCTCCGACACTCGGACTTCTAGCTTTCCGGATATTTACATGTTACACAGATGTTGACGAACAGACAGTTCGACACACAGACAGATACTTCAATTCCGTTTGCACAAATTAACGGCACAAGCACATTCAGATATTTATACAGAGATGTTCCAGAACAAACAATAGATGTCCCACAACAAATCAGACGATATCAAAGACGTTTATCAAAAGATGGTATCAGATGTGTTAACAGCTACGGTATCAACGATGTTATTAGCAGCTACGGTATCAGAAACAATGTAACAACTACGTTAGCAGCTACGGTATCAGAGACGGTATCAACGATGTTATTAGATGCGCTATCAGTGATGTACTTCTACGGTATCAACGACGGAATCAACGACGGAATCAACGACGGAATCAACGACGGAATCAACGACGGAATCAACGACGGAATCAAACGGTGACAGCTATTGTCAGATGTTATCAGATCTACGGAATCAACGATGTTATTAGATCTCCGGAATCAGCTATAATAAACAAAACCAGACTAATAATAGTTGTCTCAAAAATAATCTAAGCCGTAGATTACGATATTGTATTTAAAGTCTAAAAGTGACTAGTAATTCCAAATATTCCACGTTTAATTGCAATAAAAGCATCATTATACGAAATGATAATCTGAATAAAATTCACAATAAAACGAAATGTAAATTTAACACTCACCCCTTTGGCTGGAGATTTGCAAGACGAGGTTATCTATCCTTCGATTAGATATTTTAGTTCCCGTAAATAATAATGAGAAATCCTTCGCCTTATATACTCTCAATAGGTGAACATAAATCACATCGAGCTTGCCGTGCACCACGTAAAACGAGTTTTTCGGATTTCATGTAAATTACAAATTGGCACATGCAAATCGTTACACGCCACTTAATCACCCCAGGTAATGCGTGTACGACGAAATCAAGAAAATGGTGAGTTTCGTTTGCAATTCAAGTACAACAAAAATCAGTTCAAATTTTCGCCTAATTCTGTGACAATAACTGTACAAAGAAATACAAGGGGACTAGATGAAAGCAAAACATCAACCAATTACTAAATATAGTATTACATGCATTTTCAAAATGTGACATACAAAAATGGTACTCAATAAATAATTTTTTTAATTCAGTTTAGAAACGACCTGTTTACTTTTGGGATATCTTCCATTAACTAAGAATTGATATCTCCACACAAATTCTTGTGATCTACACAAAAAGTAAATGAATTCAAAACCTTTCTGTTGGTGGGTTGTAAGCACAAATAAAGCAATTCCCAAAACAATTCTCGAATGAAGTAAGGAAGACAAGAGTTTTGAGATCAGTATTAATGTTTAGTAATGGCTTGATGGTCTTAAACTAACAGAAATGATCAAAACAACTTTTGTAAAACTCAGCAATCCCAAAAATACACTAAGTAAATTTAAAACAAATTAATTCTCAAAAAAGTCCAAAAAGTTTTATCAAAAGTCCTAAATAATAAAATTCTATTTAAATTCCTGCAATCTCAAACTGATTGATGTGCCAGTAATAAAATAATCTAAAATATCCTTCTCTTAATTAACTATAACTACAAATGAATGTTTCAGAGCAAAATTATTTAACACTTTGTTATGACAGTAAATAATTTAAATAGTTACTTGCACTAAAAATAAAAACAGAACATGACAATAAGACTGATTCCACCATAGATACTAAAATAGGAATGAGTAATTTTTGAAATAACCAACATTGATATGTACAGCTAAGACACAATATTAAAGCCAGAATGTATGTCAGTTTCGTTTGGAAACATTAAACAAGTGAGCTTCCAAATTAAAAGCCAATGTCATAGTCTAAATGTTTGTTATACCTTTATTGATATTAAGTCTAATATTTAATCCATATTTACTGAAAAGTATTAACTATGTATAATGTAGTTTACAAAATTAATCACAAAATACAATTACACAAAATAAAATCATCAAGAAAGTTAACAAATAACGCAAATTAACCGTTTACTAGAAAAACCGAAATATGCTGAAAAACCGAAATACACATGTAAATTTAAATGTACCCTCAGTATATATCGGTTTCCACACATAAGTTATTATTTGGTTTTATTTAAATAATAATATAAAGAAAAATAAAATATGATTTGTGATTTTGATATGAATTATTTACTTTTGTTTGTATTTATAGCACAATTCATGTAATGATGTCACTAGGTCATACTAGATTTGACAGACCTGATACATGGTTGGTGAATTGTAGTAATACATACGAAGGGAAAGGGAAAAGTATCGAAGTATCAAAAGTATTTGCAGACATAATATATTATACATTTACTACAACTTTTAATAATATAGTTTTTGGCAAATAAATAGCAATTTAAGTTTTGTTTAAAAGGTTTCTAAAATAGTTGGAATATATATATATATATATATATATATATATATATATATATATATATATATATATATATATATATACCGATCAGTTGTTATCATACCACCTCTGTTCTGGAACGATCAACCAGTCCAATAAAGTACGGGCAATCGACGTGTACTACAACTAGGAAAAAGTAAATCATTCGTAGCAAAGTAACATAAATCATACTTTCTTTTTCTTTTTATTATTATTCAAATAAAAACAAATCAAAATTTGTGTGTGGAAACCAAAAAAATACAAGCGTATTTATGTGTTTCTAGTAACCCCAAATTAACAAATAACAAGCCTCAAAAAGATGTTAGAGTTGTAATAAAATAAAAACGTTTTAAACAGCTCAAGACTAAACATAACAATAACAAAACCATTTATTTAATGAGTTAAACTTATGTTAATTACATACCCATACAATCATCTATATATTGCATTACAAATCCAGCTGGGTCTATGCCGACCTCGTATGATTCTGATGTTTTGTCTATTTCAGTTTGCGGCAGTTTTGTCTTTCCCCTAAAACAAAATATAGGAATCAATTAAACAATTGCAAAGATTTTCCTCTAGGTTCACCAGAAATTTGTATACAAGAACAGCAAAGTGCAAAAATATCAACAGCAGTAATAAATTGTCAGGGGTTAATTTTTTCTACTTTCTCTTGCTCCAGTAGGTAACACCTTGAAATATTAATAACGTTTTAAAGTAGATATAATGTCACTATCAGCTTGAAAATAGCTTGGAGTTATTCCAGGTAAATCTAGCTCAAGTTATGGTGCAGTCAATAATACAGAAGTTTTACTGATTGAAATTTGAATGATTGATGGATGAGGACCATCGCATGAAAGACCAAAACATCAAATATGATTTACCATCAGATACCATTTCAAGAATCAAGTGATCGTAATGTCCAATTATAATATAAAATAAAAATGTCTCACCTATTCTGAACATTTAGAGAAGTTTTGTTTCATTTTGCAATATGAATACTTTTAGTTTATTCAAAGAAAATCTGAATCAACTTACATACCGTAAGGTGTAGACAACTGAATTCCAGTTGAATCCATTTCAAAAAAAGAAAAAAGAAAGCCCATTCTGAATTTTCAAATCACATAACGACTTACATCATGAGGCTGAACATGCATACTTGTCCAATAGTAACTATCTGCACCACACAGGACTGGCCATTCCATGAGGCAAGATTGTTTTTTTCCTACCTAGATATTTTTTCTTCGCTATTAAATTCATCATAAGACAAATTTATTTAAAAAAAGAAAATAATGACAAGGTTGATTTTTATAATACAAAACTCAAATCTCACACCTCATTAATACTATGATTGGATTTTAAAAGAAATAGTACATAATATTACCGAGAACTCATCTGGGCATCTACCAACATTGCCCATAGCCAAAAAGGACTAAAAGCAAACGTTGTTACTAGTCACTTGAAATTTGACTAGTCTTTTTCTTGCTCATGTTTATTAGGTAATATGCACTTCATGTAAAGAGAAACACAAGTTGAGACTCTTTTGTAATTTTGGAATACCCCTCCACAACACTTGATCTGATATTGCTGCGTTCATGATGGAGTAACTATCAGAAATTTTGCAGTAGTTTTTCATCAAATACAAATGAGATTTGTTGTAAACTGTTTGATGTTTATTGTTCGTAATCGTTATTTTCACTACTGATTTTCACATGATACTTAAGAAAGTATATTGTATGAACTGCAAAATAAAAAAGGAAATGGATGTCTGTATATTCCGAAAGCATAGTATTGAAAGATTTTTTAAAAACAATAAGCTTCATTGCACGAAATGTACACACAATTGGTCCATTTGTACTTTCTTAATTTTTAGTTTCATGTTAAGAGCAGGACTCTGTAATAAGCATTAGCAAGCACTAAACCAATCGGAGATACATGTTGAGACCAAACTTGGTATTACTGGTACTAATCTGTCTTTTAATTCTGTAAAGTCATGTTAGACAACTGCCAACTTGACACCAACCATAATGCTGATCGATCGAATGAGAGATATTTTCCACTGAATCCTTTGTAGCTGCAAAGACGTATATCAAAAATAGACAAATCGGCTATATACTATTGAAAGAATCTGATTTTCATGTTTTATATGTACCGGTATTTCATTTTTTGGTCTCAATAGCCAAATGCCCAAATAGTCACAGACAGGAAGCTGTATTGAAATACATGTACTTAAATGTCATAGTTCTATATTATGATTAGGTTGTTGATGCATTTCCATGACCGCTAAGTATTTTTCTTGTGTTTTATTAATAATTATAAAAATTGCTGTTATATTTTCCTTATAAGAACCACTAATTATTAAGACATGTGGATAAAACTAGACATAATTGCGTTAATTTGGTGAACATTTAAGATTTGACAATTTTCCACATTATTATTAATTTCAACAATAAGTTCAGATTAGTCAGAAGCAATTCCCAAATTTCTGCTGCTAATGACAGAAACTAAATTTGAGCTGTAAATTACAACACATCAAATTGAATAGCTTTCAATGTTAGAAATGCACTTTTCCCATTCCAAAATTGACATTGTTTTCTAATGCTAGTTTTATAACTGTGTACAACGGTTACAATCTTTATTCTGTAAAACATTGTCTCAATTTAATTCTATAATAGGAGATACCATTTAAGTTCCAAATGGTTATATGATCTAAACCAATTTTATCTTGTCATGCATGAGTAAATAAAAAATGCTTCAGTTGGAAAAAAACCATAACTAAGAAGTCGCATACAGTAAAAATGCCGTCCGAACTGAGAGAAGGTTTATAATTGTGTACATGTATATTCAACCATGTGAGTCATTACTTTTCAAGGACTGAACAGGTGGTTGCATTAAGTGTAAATTGAGGTTGTTTATTGGGGCTTTTTTGGGGTTGTTTTTTTTATAAAACAACCGGCTGTAATTGAGAATTGAATTGTACATACCTGGACTGTTCAAAAGAAGACCAACAAGGTTTCGACGTCTTTGCGTACGTTTGTTAAGATTTTAAATAATAAACTCGTTGCAAAATGGGTGCTTAGAAACACCAGGACGCACATCAGTAATATCTTATATACCATAGTGTATATTGGTGGTGAAAGTATAATTCATATTTGTGACATAATATTAGTTATGTTGCAGCAGAGGGGGCGAATCCGACAACTTTTATTTCTTTTTTTTAGAAGCGTCTGTTTGGTTAACCAAGGCTTTCTCGTAAATACTTAATAGAAGCGTCCATTAGTAGCGGGGGTGGGGGGGGGGGGGAACAGACTAACTTTTATAAGCGTCTGTTTGGCAAACTAAGGCTTCCTTGTAAATGCCTAATAGAAGCGTCCATTTGACAAAACAGAATAAAAATAAAAAAAGACGCCAAGGTCGTTGTCGCACCCCCTCTGGTGCTATGGGGTTAACAATTTTTTTTCAACCGAATATTTGATCAAGTCCGATATGATATCTTGATCTAGGATCATGCAAATTTATCGTTACAAATCCATGTGGGATTGACTGAGTGTAACTAAAGAAATGACTAAAGAGAGTATAATCCATGTCTCCTATGCACCAGGTCTGATGAATATTTCGTAGAGTATGTGTATCAACTCCGTTGAATAGAGCAAGAATATTGCAGTTATCTCTGATCACTTTTGGTATTTGAGTGTATCTTTGAGTGACATATATCACGACAGTGTTTTTATGTCTGCCTCTGGAAAATATCCTAGCAGGATTCTTTTGATTGTCTAACATCACATCATCATATACAACTAAATTGTTAATACTTCCATCAATATCATCAATGCTCGGTTCTTCCTCGATATCGGTTATAAATTCAATAATACCCTCGCCGGTGATTTCTGCTGCCTTTTCATTGTAATCCTTTAACACTTCGTAAGATCGCTGATCATCTACACTCAGGGCTATTAAATACAACTTATCCCATTTAATTCATCTAGTTATAAAATTAAGTAGCAGTTGTGTCTTGCCACTTCCAGATGGTCCGATTATAATCATACGAATATAATTTGGTAGCGCTGCATGATGCTTAACTGGTTCTCTTGTTTTTATCGCCGAAACATCAGTTACATTCATGTTACTATACATATATTATGGATCTATATTGTGTGAAATGTAAGAAGCATACTGGCACAGATGACTTGACGACGATTACAACTAAAAATAACAGATCAGCACTTTCTGGTAAGTGTGTACAATGTAGTACAAAAAAATTTAGATTTGTTTCAAGGAAATCTGCAGATGATTTAAAAAAAACGAGGAGGTGATATTGCATCCAAGTTAGTAAAATTACCGGGGATACCATGGGCAAAATATCCAGGAGATAAACACCTTCCAGGGTATAGTTATTGTGGACCCGGGACCAAACTCGATATCAGACTCGATGATCAAAACCATCCCCGATCATGTGAAAACCCAATAAACGCTATTGATAAGGCGTGTCATGCTCATGATGATGCTTATAAAAGCAGCAATCTGCAGCACAGACATATCGCATATGTGAAATTAATTCATGCCTTGAATTCTATCACTGATAAATCCTTCAAAGAAAAGTTGGCTTCATGGTTAGTAAAATTTGCGATGAAAGGTAAATTGATGATGGGTGCTGGTAATTAATAATAACATGAAATCTATTTATTATTCTCCAAGAGGATACTGAAAGGGTAAAGCAGCAATCGGTAAACTCGCTAGCGCAGTAAAAGTGAAAAATACCACTGCAGCGGATTGGTTATCCAAACAGGCGATATGGCAAATCTATCTACCACCGCCTAAACAAATTAACTACTCGCATTTTGATGTCAGCGCACCTAATGAGGTTCATCAGGCTGATATATTATTTCTGCCGCATGATGGTGTTTACAAGTATGCGCTAACTGTAGTTGATGTTGTGAGTCGATACAAACAAACAGAACCTCTAAAAACAAAATCATCAACTGAAATGGCTTTTGCGTTTGAAAGGATTTATCGAAGGAGTCCTCTGCACTGGCCAAATCTGTTACAAGTTGATCCTGGCAAGGAATTTCTGGGTGCAGTGTTATCAACAATCAAGCATCATAATGACACCATCAGAGGAGGACATACTGCACTACATCGCGATCAGGCAATTGTTGAACGATTTAATCGGATACTTGCTGAGCGGTTATTTGGATATCAATACGCGAAGGAATTCATCCAGGATAAACAATCTCGTGAATGGGTCAAGAGATTACCAGGCGTAGTTACCGCGCTAAATAATGAGATTACTCGAACAATCAACATGAAACCAAACAACGCGATTAAAAAATTAGTATATAATTGTTACACCAGAAAATGATTTTTCAAAACTGTTAGATAATATTTATATGAACCAGGAGATCTCGAAGGTGGTAAAAAAAGGGCTACTGATACTATTTGAAGTGTTACTGCACATAAAATATCTATTATAACACGATCTACGGGTAGACCAGGAATCTATAGATTCAATTTCTCTCTATCAATCATATGTCTAGCACTCTCGAATAACGCCATGATACCATTATTAACAAAACCAACTCGGATAGTTGGGTTATTGTCATATGGTGTATTAGCTGCAACATTTGTTACGAGTTCTCCTTCTACTTCGATAAATGCTTTACATGGTAGAAAGTATTTACTGGTATCCTGGAAGTTCGATTCTTGATCGGAGATTCGGTTGTACTGCATAATAGGAATAAAATTGATAATCGCGTACAGAATCATCTTTGTGTACAGGGGCGTCCATATCAAAGGCTGGATCAAGTGATCGTTTGAACATTTTATTATATATTCCTCGATCTAAATCATGGTTTTCGTCGTGGTTTCAAGCCACTTCCCGCTATCATGTTTGCAATGTTATTTCTCTGTGCCTCATATGCATCACTGGCCAACGATGAAGTCACCAACGATGCTAATTTCTGATCCACTGCGCTATTTATTATTTTACTAACACTTGCAGGCATCACTTCCGTAGATGGTAACGGCAATGACGAAGTCGCCGGTGGTTTCCTTCGCCGTCGAACTAACGACATTAGTTTATCCTTCGCAGCGGAAAACGCTATTCCTGCAATATCTCTAACAGCTCTAATACCCTTATCACGAATAACATCAATAGCTTTCATCGATAATCGTTTTGCTAATGGCGCTACTTTTTGAGCCATTCTTGAAAAAAAACCTGCAATGGTATTGCCGAGACCATCTCCATAGCACGCTTTATAAACAATCAATTGTGAATTTACTACGTAGACGTTAGTTGGCTCATCATGGTTGTAGTGTATGATCATCTAATTTAAATTATGTTTATCTAATATTGTAAATGATGGTACATTGGGGAGTTATCAATTATAAACCACATACTAGATATTATAATAAAATAGGTTTTTATGTAAGAAGACGTGGTAAGATTTCAGAACTAGCTTGGAATGATATTTTTTTTAATAGATACAAATCTAAAAAAAAAATTTAAAAATGCATATTATCATATGTCTAATGATAAAAAAATATTCAGAGATATTTATTAAGTTTAGTAATCAATAGTATAAATTTTGAATATGATTGGTATAAAACAAAAATATATAACTGGGTTGATTATATAGATTATTATGAACCATATCGGAATATGCCTTGCGGCGTTATAGGCCATTGGCATTTTTATACAATGAAAATGGTTGATTATATCATATCGCTGATTATTGTTGATTAGTCACTGTGATAACCGTCCGCTAACTCGTCAACAAAATCTCAATATACATCAATATCCATGATGCCGCCTTGAAATAACCGAATACAGATATCAGCTGCTTCATTAATTATTTTCAGTGAGTTATTTCCATCTCATTTTTCTCCTATGAGAACCTCTAATCGTGCTATATCGCTGAGAATATTACCAGGAAAATGAACAAGACCACCACTTGGAGTTCCACTCTGAGACAAACCCTTCCCACTACTATAACCAGTTGCACCCTGTGTATCCCCTTCCTGACTTTGTAAATAACTAAAATGTTCATCACCATCTTCGTCTTAGGTTTTGTCTAATTTATTATTTGGTTTAACTATTACTTGGGAATCTATCAATGTAGTCTTGAGGTGTTCTTATGATCCTGTTCTTGACAGAGTCAAGGACGCTCTATGGGACAGAGTCAGAATCATTGATGGAGTTTTTGATTCTCTTATCATAATAGCACTTCAAGTCTCTGTATCGTTTACCACCACAATTGAGACACAATTGCGATTTTCCTCTAACACCTACCCCACATCAGAGACAAGGGCGTGTCCCAAAACTTCCGCGACGAACGCTTTGTAAATGATATCCACAGAATTCATTTCTACATGATTTGTTACATGTGGTTACTTATCCTATCATAAGCCATTTGCAATGATTAATTATATAATAATTTTCTTATTTGAATACTTGTTTTAATTATAATATGAAGGAGTTAAAGAGATTATCGAAAATTAAACCCTGGAAAAATGTTAAATTCAATCTCGATAGAGCCTCCGTAGATGTACCAAAGGGTCTAATAAGCGATAGAAGCATGATAGGTAAAATCCGCGATTGTTTTAATGAATTCAAGCGCAATTGAGCATCTCACTGTTGGGCAACATTTCGAATTGATGGTAGTGTTGTTGCTACCATGAACGACGAAAGAGCAGAATAATCTCGCATCTTGACAAGAAAAAGTATTTTTTTTAGAGTGAAATTCATTATCCGTTCGGAAACAGCAGATTGGATTATTCGAGACAAATTTGAACCAATCTTGAAAGATAAGAGAACTGTCACTGTGAGTCGAGATTTCAAACCAGGAATTCTGACTGAAATTGACAAACTGTATTACGAGAGATCTTATCCTGTGACAGCAGTTGTTTATGGAATCTATCCGATAAATAATAAACCAAGTATTGAAAAATTAAACCCCATGAAACTATCATCGTCGAATTGTGTAGCAGAACGAATAATAGAACACTTCACAAATGCGTTATGTGGAAACAAACTGACACATCAAAGACGCTAAAAAATAAATGAATGAGGACTAATAGAGTAAAGAAAAATGTAGCAACGATTCAGGATATAGCCAAATTAGAAACATCATTAAGATTTCCAATAACCATAATGACGATAACAGGAGAAGTATTGCACGAATCAAAATATAAATCAAATGGATTTCCAAACATAATTATTGATCAAAACAAACACGCATGGACACCTGTAGTAACAATATCTCCTCGAGATAGAACAATAAAATATCTACCGGCGGAGTTCTCCCCAGAGGAGAAATTATTTGATTTTATTTACGAGTTAAGTAAAAACAATCCTGTGTCAGTGTGGTTACTTCACAGTTTTGAAAACGAAGAGGGCAAATTCGATCAATTTGTAAGACCCAATGGCGAATTATACCGTAGTGAAGCCCTCCACAACGAGATGAAAAAACTAGCTAGTAGTTTTTCAACGGAACACGACGAACAATTATTAACAAATTGTTTTACAATTCCGTCAGTTGCAGCTCAATTTGCGAGAAAGAAACACTTGTGGAAACCGACACGCGCAGAATTTCTATCAGATATCAAATCAAGCTGCATCGAATATGGTCATGCTGGATTATGGAATACAAAATATGACCGCGAAAGTATTATTTCGGTTGCTATGGGTGCGTGTTATCCCGGGAGTTTTCATGGGTACGGAGAATGTGCTGAGTACTTCAAACGATTTGGACATCCCACACTTGAGATGACCCGTGTTGCGATTAATGGACCACTACCCGATTTTTATTTAACCGGATTCGCTCGTGTGATATCATTTGAATTGGTTACAGTACTTCATCCGTGTTGTTATGTTTGGATTGGTAGACACATATCTGAAAAACACTGGATGCCAATAGTGCTATTACGGTATATGATTGATTCTAAAATGCTGATATCGCTGATTGTCAGTGAAGCGATTATATCATATCGAGCGCAGACTGAGGCTTGGTTACCACAATCCGATAGTCTAGATAGTATAATCAGCTAAAACAAAAAACAATTCCCTGATCTCGACGAAGAATATATCTTGAAATGGTCCAAACAGATATTTGAAATTAGAAATAAACAAGCAAAAGAACTCGGTAGAAAAATAATCGGTAAATTCACTCATGGTGGAAAATACAACAATAACCGATATTCCTCTCGGTTGATTATAGATGATGCTGACTATGATTTTATAATCGCAGATGCAATATCTAGGGGTATATATGTAAATCGTAAAGCCTCTTTCTTGTCCGATGGAACCAAGTTTGGTACAATTGTTACTTACAACGATGGAAACAATCTTCAGTATGCACATTTGAGGGCGTCTATGCTGGCTTATGCTTCTATTAATTTGTTCTCAATGATAAATAGATTTCCTGACACCGCAGTTAGAGTCGCCACCGATTCATTTTATATAAATGCGAAACACAGGGAAGCAGTGGCCGAATTTACAAATTCTGAGAGTTGCGGATCATGGAGAATTAAAAAAGAAATACTGCGTGATTATTCCAAATCAGCAGATGTTACGATTAAAAACAATTACTTGAAAAATAATCAGATATCAGAACTATCTAATGCACCATCGATATCTGATCCAATATGTAGATATAAAACATTTAATTTAAACGGATGTGGTGGGTCGGGAAAGACAACTCGTACGATTGAATTATTTCGTGAAAACGCTAGCGTTTTCAAATCAAACATGATTGTGCTAACACCGACCCACAGACTTGCCAGAGAGATGAAACAACGAGGAATTAATGCTTGCACTTATCACAGTTTCTTTCGATGGAAAGGCGACGAATGGACTCCTGATCGAATGGGCGAGAAATTTATTCCTGAAGTCGTGATTTGGTATGGGGGGGATAAACCAACAAATGGTGGTGGTTGACCGTGATCGCTACATATTATTACTTTTGTATTCGCTAGCAATAACCAATCGAGAATTCTTTGTAATACATGATTCAATACGGATCATTTACGTGGACAAGACTAAATAATATTTTAAATATCATCGCGGCCATCAAAGGTATTTATCGATTAACACTAGTGTCGCCGACTCAATTTAATATTTTATCAACGAGTTCATCTTGGGTCAACAATACGATATCAATGATCATCGACAAGGGAATAATTGAACAATTCACAATAGCATCCACTGATAACAATTTGGCTAGGGTTTCAGTAACATGGTATGTTTAATTCGTAGCGGATTTAAGTAAACAACTAAATTGAAATTGTAAACGATTGGAAAATAAAATGTCATCACAGCAAAATCGCTATGATCAGGTCAGAGAATTTCAAGCTAAACTCAAAACACTCACTGAGGAGTACGAAACAAAAATAAAAAAAATATCGACGAAGAATCACCGCAGTCAATGTTGACGTGTACTCGGTGAGTGGTGTAATCACTGGAGCCGGTATAATACTATCCTCGGTGACAATGATTGCCCCGATAGCTGTTCCAATTTGTATATCCGCGGCGACAACAATCGCGAGAATAATCTCGATAATAACAAAAAACATCATCATGTAGTCAGCGGAAACTGCAAGATTACGTAATCAAGTTCCATTTTTGTATCAACCGCGTACTTGCAATTATCCTCAATGATATCGTCGTCACTCGATGATACATTAATATCAGATAATTAGTTCACAGCAATGGCACGTGTTTATGATTCCGCGATGTCAAAATTAGAGCCACAACATGAGTATAATAACAATGGCAACATCGGAAGAACTACTTCAGCGAATAGCAGAAAATACCAACCTGGTGAAAACAAGTATGATATCAATAACCTCAACGAATCCTGAATTCAGTGTGAATTTGCCTACTCCGATTCCCGTGAAGGAGATAGCGTTAGCAAAATTACGAGTATCTCACAGTGGGGCTAATTATTAGGTCGGTAGCATTTGGTGGTCAACAACCGAATAATTCCTTGGTGTTTGCAAGTAAGAATAAACCCGATGGTACTCCAGACTGGAACATTGTTTCGCTACCATCTGGGTCATACCAAATCGAACAAATCAATAATGAATTACAACGCAGAATAAAATCAATTACTGGAAAAGAATCGAAAATAGCTATAACAGTTCACGAGCCGACGTTATCATCTGCCATTGATATAAACTCACCCGGGTATGTAGTAGATATTTATCAGAGTTCAATCTGAACTTTATTAGGATGGCCAGAAATACCACCTTCACCTGAACCGAAAAAATCTGATTATATGTCCGAATGGCTGGAACATTACAAACCTATTACATATTTACCATTTTATCTAACAACAGAGTTTTTTGATTTAAGTGATGATAAAAACAATCGATGGCTTATACCATTACCAGATAGAATTACCAAACATTTCACATTATAAAAAATGATTTTGAAAAATATAAAAATTATTTAATAGAACACGATCTCTCCCAATATGATTTTATCGAGAATGTGAAGACGTGTAACAATATCATTGAACAAATACAAATATTTAATAGCATTATTATCAAAGAAGTATTAGATCATGATCATCCTAGAACAAAAACAGAGTTTGCAACAGTGTATAATATATGCATAGAAGATATTCCCACATTCAAACTACACGGATATAATATAATATCTCAGAACTAAAAAAATCTCTAAGTGATGCCATCGATGCTGCTTTTAAAAAAATTCATGACACATGGAAGAAAATAACACAACCACACACAACAACAATCCTCAAGCATAATAACGACCCAGACGGTGGTGGTAGGCATATCGCTCCGCTTAACGTAAATATATCCTCGGCGATTGCATTGAATTTAGTATGTGATGTTATCGAAGGAAGCTATCAAATAAATCTCGAGCGATCAAATCATGCCCAGCAGGGATATATTTTATATTTATTTGCACCAACAGCTCCTCCAGGGTTTCTAATCATTGAGGATCCAACTAATCCAGTCTATATGCGATGTTATAATGATTCATTAACGAGAATTAATTTCAAACTCACTGACCAATCCAATAATCTAATTGATTTACGAGGTGAGGTTTTACAAATTAGTATGTTTGTTGAATCGTAAAGATTTTTAACCCCATAGCAGCAGAGGGGGTGCAACAACGACTTTGGCGTCCTTTTTCTTTTGATTCTGTTTTACCAAATGAACGCTTTTATTAAGCATTTACGAAGAAGCATTAGTTTGCCAAACAGACGCTTATAAAAGTTGGTCTGGTCCCCCCCCCCTACTAATTTACGCTTCTATTAAGTATTTACGAGAAAGACTTGGTTAACCAAACAGACGCTTCTAAGAAAAAAGTTGTCGGATACTGCTGCTTATGTAATAAATTAATATGTAGTTTCTTTTCTGCAAGTGATGCAACATCAAACTAAAAAGAAGCTGGAAACTGCATTTTGGCTATAGTTGTACAGTAATAAAATTTAATATCAACAGCCTGTATAGCAAATTATACAAAAGTTTAATGCTTCAGCTATTAATAACAAAAACATACTACTATTGATTTAATATTGATTTCTAAAGTAGGTTATTATGTTGTGGTTATTAATTATTACATTTGTCTTATTATGTCATGTTCCATGATGTGTGAGATTTGTATAGTTTGAGTGTAACCATTATAAATTAACACGATATTGGTCTAAATGCAAAGATTCACCAGATCCTTGCGTACATACTAAATGGATGGCCCCTAATTCGAGATCTATGAATAATACGCATTCATCAGAATGCATTTTCTCTGTGCCAAAAACATTTAAACATGTGCAATGGTTTAGACAGCAATTATTAAAGTTGAAACAATATGGCCAAGAGTTCATCATATAAGTACATAATCAAAAAGGTATTTATTTTCAGTATCTTCTTTGGATGACATGTTCATACGTTTCGGTACAAACAATAATTTTAAATATGCATAAATTATCCATGTAGATGTTACTCAAAATATCAGAAAATGGTAAATAAGAATAGTTCATGAAAAGATACATGAATTTGAAATAAAAGTGTAAGCGATGATAGATAAAATGTTATGAGTGAAGAGAACAATTATTAATAAATCATTACTAATATGCATTTATTAGTAATAGATCAAGCATTAAAATTATGTTACAATCTTATTAGACACTATTAATAGTAAATTTTATTTTCTTTAAAAGATGTTGCAAATTTCACAATATTCAGCAATGGTATACACAATATTGCATTTCGGTGTTCCTATCGCGTTCTGGTGTTTCTATGCACCGTTGCGAAATGTGTTCATCAGCTTTTTGTAAATGAAAAAACTATGGTAGTGTATAGTTGTTTTTGAGACATTCTATAAGTATTATCTACAATTCAATTTGGCATATTTATTAAATGGTGTTCATTAGAACTAGAAAATGTGTATACTCATCTGATAATGATGCAGATACATTGGCATCTCTCTCTCTCTCTCTGTGTCTCTCTCTCCAGGGTCATACACATTAACCACAGACACTTGATTCTGGGTAAATTAATTTATACCGTCACCATATTATATGGTGAGTGTATACATTAATTTAGCCAGAATAAAGTGCCTCTGACATTAACTCATGCCCACTTTGCGGTGGTGTCATCCTGAATGACTATAACGATGGAGAGATGGCCACCCACCCCCACCCCCTCTGTCTCTCGCTCTCTCTGCATCACCCATCACTACATTTCGTGGAATTCCAAAAATAAACGCGAGCTGTACCGACATCAATATACGTTCATTGCTAAAAATGGGATAAAACCATGTTGTCACAAATAATAATTATAAAAATATAAAAACTAGGTGTACCCTTACTCCTACGTCGTGGACACTCAACCACAACAAATTAAGTTGAGACTACGACATCGTAGCCACAGGAGTCTGACGTTTTATATATATATATATATATATATATATATATATATATATATATATATATATATATAAACTACAGGCACTTGATTCTGAGTAAATTCATGTATACACTCACCATATAACTACAGGAGTCTGACGTTTTATCAATAAAGTACGGCGAAATGTCTCACCAAATTGAATAACCTTATCAATAATATATATATATAAACATATATATATATTATTGATAAGGGTATTTCATTTTGTCAGACATTTCGCCGTACTTTATTTATAAAACGTCAGACTCCTGTGACATAACTTTACCCAGAATCAAGTGAATGTGGATAAGATCCTCACATTTTGTAATGCAATTTTGAGTTTTCTAACAGATTTTAAAAATATTTCATTACTTTTGGACGACTTTTATTTAATTCTTTTTTTTACAGTGTATAACTATCATGATTAAGATAAAATCAGGTATTATCTATGCATGTGACTATGACTTAAATATATTTTCAAGTTAAATTTCAAGATTGCACAAGTGTACGTGTTTGAAAATATATTATTCTCGAATGAATACATAGTGTCCGTAATTTAGCAAAATATACAAGAGTAGACGAATTATCATTGGCATGCATATTTCTAGCTATACAGTGTCGTTATATTTTCAGGACATAATAACCTTTATATTGTTTTCGTTATTACTTTATCAAATCACTATGTAGACAAAGACAACAAACATGATATATTTTCATACCATACGGGGAGAGGATGAATGAGTTTATGAAATCATGTAAAATAATTACAACCTTACATTAACAGCCTTCCAGAAAGAAAATCAAATTGATAGCTTTGAGTAAAATATAAAATTTTAAATAATCCGTATTGAATCATGTATTAAAAAGGTTTCTCGATTGGTTATTGCTAGCGAATACAAAAGAAATAATGTGTGGCGATCACGGTCAACCACCACCATTTGTCGGTTTATCCCCCCCCCCATACCAAATCACGACTTCAGGAATAAATTTCTCGCCCATTCGATCAGGAGTCCATTCGTCGCCTTTCCATCGAAAGAAACTGTGATAAGTGCAAGCATCAATTCCTCGTTGTTTCATCTCTCTGGTAAGTCTGTGGGTCGGTGTTAGTACAATCATGTTTGATTTGAAAACGCTAGCGTTTTCACGAAATAATTCAATCGTACGAGTTGTCTTTCCTGACCCACCACATCCGTTTAAATTAAATGTTTTATATCTACATATTGGATCAGATATCGATGGTGCATTAGATAGTTCTGATATCTGATTATTTTTCAAGTAATTGTTTTTAATCGTAACATCTGCTGATTTGGAATAATCACGCAGTATTTCTTTTTTAATTCTCCATGATCCGCAACTCTCAGAATTTGTAAATTCGGCCACTGCTTCCCTGTGTTTCGCATTTATATAAAATGAATCGGTGGCGACTCTAACTGCGGTGTCAGGAAATCTATTTATCATTGAGAACAAATTAATAGAAGCATAAGCCAGCATAGACGCCCTCAAATGTGCATACTGAAGATTGTTTCCATCGTTGTAAGTAACAATTGTACCAAACTTGGTTCCATCGGACAAGAAAGAGGCTTTACGATTTACATATATACCCCTAGATATTGCATCTGCGATTATAAAATCATAGTCAGCATCATCTATAATCAACCGAGAGGAATATCGGTTATTGTTGTATTTTCCACCATGAGTGAATTTACCGATTATTTTTCTACCGAGTTCTTTTGCTTGTTTATTTCTAATTTCAAATATCTGTTTGGACCATTTCGAGATATATTCTTCGTCGAGATCAGGGAATTGTTTTTTGTTTTAGCTGATTATACTATCTAGACTATCGGATTGTGGTAACCAAGCCTCAGTCTGCGCTCGATATGATATAATCGCTTCACTGACAATCAGCGATATCAGCATTTTAGAATCAATAATATCACTATTGGCATCCAGTGTTTTTCAGATATGTGTCTACCAATCCAAACATAACAACACGGATGAAGTCCTGTAACCAATTCAAATGATATCACACGAGCGAATCCGGTTAAATAAAAATCGGGTAGTGGTCCATTAATCGCAACACGGTCATCTCAAGTGTGGGATGTCCAAATCGTTTGAAGTGCTCAGCACATTCTCCGTAACCGAGAAAACTCCCGGGATAACACGCACCCATAGCAACCGAAATAATACTTTCGCGGTCATATTTTGTATTCCATAATCCAGCATGACCATATTCGATGCAGCTTGATTTGATATCTGATAGAAATTCTGCGCGTGTTGGTTTCCACATGTGTTTCTTTCTCGCAAAATGAGCTGCAATTGACGGAATTGTAAAACAATTTGTTAATAATTGTTCGTCGTGTTCCGTTGAAAAACTACTAGCTAGTTTTTTCATCTCGCTGTGAAGGGCTACACTACGGTATAATTCGCCATTGGGTCTTACAAATTGATCGAATTTGACCTCTTCGTCTGAAAAACTGTGAAGTCTACATTCAGATTTGTGCATTAAAACATATCCAGCTCATAGGTGGTATTTACGTCAATGAAATACATGTTTTAAAAATCAATCAAGTCCGACAGAACTGAACTAAATTGTGAAAATATTAGTCCAGTAAACACTATTACAGTACAATTGCATGTAATGGAATAAAAAATATTTTAAAACTAACAGACAATCAATTAATTTAAATGTGTATATAACACTATAGTTACTTAGGAATTATACCAAATTGATTCATGTAATGAAATCAGTGAAAAACTCACTTGACAATGTATCATTCAGCTTGAAACAATATTGTTATACAAGCCAAAAATGTATCTAAGTATAGCTCGAAAGTATGCATTACATTTGCATTGAGAACAGGGCCCCGAATTGCCGAGTAGTGTAAAGCGCTGTCCGTTACGGATCACTGCCATCTCACTTCTGTCTGCGTGGGTTCGAGTCTCAGATTCGGCCCATGTGGGTATGTGAGTAAGCTTACCAATAGCTTCTCGTGTGTCGGTGGCTCTTTCCGGCGGTTTTCCGGGTTCTTCCTCCACCATTAATATTGGCCGCCATGTATAGCCTATATTGTGCTGAAAAATGGCGTTAAACCATTAAACAAAAACACTACAAAAAGCAAACATACATTGAGAAATATACCACAAGAGCAAAAGGTAACTTTTTTGACCGTCCTTTCTGGTGATTCTCTCCACTTCACTATACATATTTACTGACTTCAAAACAATTAAGTGTATGATAATTAGACTGAAAACATGTAAACTTATTAGGATAGATTTTTTTAGTAAAATTAATAAGATTGCCATTTTCTTTCAATTGTATTAAAGTAATGTTTTATTCATTTATATTAAAGTAAGTTCTAAAATATATTAAGATTATTTTCATTTATTTGTAAAGAACAACTATATATGTTAATGGAATGAAAATAGTTGCTGCGCAAGCAAAAAAAAAGGCAATGTATATCGCCGTATTGTATAAAACCAGTAAGATAACTAAAGCTATACGAATGTACAATGCTGTGTGGAACAAGCGTATTATGTTACTAAAAACATTATACGTGCCATTTCGCTGATTCAGCGAGAGCCCTAAGTTTTCTCAGTAAAAATATATAATTCTGCAAACCAGACAGATTTAAAGATTATACATTGGCGAATTTCCAACTCGGTGACTAGAATTGGGTTAACTTCTTTCTAGTGACGCAAACAAAGTGGTTCTGAACAAGCTTCTCTGCTTGGTATACTAAAAGATAACCATATTTGGTGTGACGGCGCCAAACTAATATAAATAAACCACAAGATTGAGTCTTACCTTATGTAATATGACGTAAAACAAAATGGTTCCTGCCTGATGATGAGTAGACGTCTTTTCGTGACCGGTATACTAAAGATACGACCTTATTTGGTCCTGAATTAAGCCAACTGCGTATAAATAAGTCGCGCAGATTGCCCAAGTCAGTTCTGTATACCGACAAGATGGAAATATGTTCGTCTCTTCATTACAGGTAAGAACTGTATATATCGAAAACTTCTTTCAGAAATACGTACTTTTAATGTTTGAGATTTTAATGGTAAAATTGATATGTTATCAACATTGTTCACTTAATTCTTTTAATTATAACATATTGTAATGGAATGTTTAAATGTTTTAAAGAATTTATATTTAATTATATATATGGTAATTTGTATTGTAAAAGTTGAATTCGCTAACGACTTCTTGTTTAGATTTTATGTTGAAATAAAGTATTTTTTAAGCAAGAAAGAATAATATCTAACAACATATTTTAAATCAATATTCTATTTTAAAATGAGTAAAATGCATTTCTTTAAATAATTGTGGCATTAATTACAGTTATTACATTTTTTACTTTGGTTATCTTGAAATTGATCGATAATTAACTATTTGTACAATATTCTAAAATGCAGAAATTATACGAATGAACGAAGTTGGAAAGCTTTAAAAGGAAAGTGTAATTTTATATGTATTTCATGAATTTTGATTATGAAGTTTATAGATGTGTTCTAGAATGTAGCAACTGGTCTACTGGACCAACCTGTATTTATAACGTGAAAGAACACTTATTTAGAGCTGTATTAGTTAGTAATATTCTTACTCATTTAGTCTTTCTTCAGTAAGGTGAATAAGGCGATTCGGGGAGGTTTTTTTTTTTTAAACTTCCAGTAAACGATACCAAACACCTTTACGAGGTACCTCGGATTAGCAAATGTATAAACTAAGTGATTTGGAAGGTGAACTGTGATAGTGTTGTACTATTAATGAATATTCTTGTTCATATATGGCGCCAAAACAATAGAACAGGATAAACATTTTGTAGAAAGTTATTGGAAACTTATCCCCATCCACTAACTCTATACAAATCATGTATTCTCATAGAACTCTGTATTTCACTTCTGGAATTCCTGAACTTTATAGCTATTTAGGAGGTTTCAATTCAGTTAAAATAGATACGTTGTTGTCTATGTTGTTGCTGTTGTTATTGTTGTTTAGCATATCATTAATATATGTGTTGAGGTTCATATTAAACACTATACAAAATAAATAATGTTTTTATGCCTGATATATTTATTCAGCCAAAATAACTTGAAGAATGCAAAGTCTCCGTGAAATACACAATATGCTTAACACATACATTCGTTCCTATCGTCAACTACTAAAAACATAATGTATGTTAATCAAAGTCACCAAATAACGACCTGGAGCAAGTATATGCATTTAAAAGTACATTGATTGCATTCAACGGTTTATGATTTATGATGTCACCTGTTCCCTCGTATTTGAATACTACGTGGGCAAATGATGAAATGAGATCGGAAAAATCTCATTTAATAATCAAAAAATAACTTTTGCATATCAAAGATGTCTTTTCACTATCTTTACGTGCATTAAACCTCGCCGTAAAGAAGGACGTTTGAACTTTACGAATGGCTCGCAATTTCGGTACAACTAAACAATATATTCATGCATATTTCCAAAAGCATTTTGATGTAATTCTTTCGTATATGTCTATTTATTTGCCTGTATTGGACGAGCATGCATGTATCGTGAGTTTCCAAACACTATTGTCTCACATGCATAAAGTATTAATATAAATACCAAGGACTGATATATGCACAAGCTTTTATTTTAATTTAGTTTAGTAGTTGGTATTTGATGCTTGGATCTTAAGGGAGATAATACGTTTTTGCAACGTGTAATTTGATAGCGGAGATCTCTCTACAAGTTTTTCACCGGGCAATCGAGGACATGGTTTCAGGCGTGTGTAGCGTCAGCCTTGGAAGAAAGATACACTCCAAAATCGCGAACAAGCACCAAACGTGTAAATGGGTACATTTCTGAATAACATGATTTTAAGTTTTTCTAGGGTCTAATAGTTGGTAGAAGCAATATTTTAACATTTTTCCAACCGATTCCAACCGAGGACGTCCTCGGTTGGAGGTGTGTCCTCGGTACGTTGGTGTGTAATCTCACGAATGTCCTCGGTTAACACCAAATACAAACGCACACACACACACACACACACACATACAAATGTAAATGTAATTATCACAAAAATTACAAACCTCTGCCGGAACCTACTTTGTTGAATGGAATTGTCCGACAGTGACAGTAAATTAAAATAAGAATAGTTTTGTGTACAAAAATTAAATTGGGCCGATACGGAATTCGTTGAGATCTCTAGTAACCAAAAACCACTATACGGAATTAGTTGAGATCTCCAGTCAACCAACACCACATGTCTCCAATGATAACTGTAAGACGTAGTATAAAGGGCCTACGGTGTTATCATGTATTTTATTGACGCTTCGGGAGATAAAGAGAAGGAGACATACAGACAGACCTAACTAACCAACTAAAATAATGTTGTTTTAACAAAGATGTATTGTCGACGAGATATCAACACAAATGAACAGATCTTGCTACAAAATTGTACCGTAGGTGGTAGTGTTTTCAGATGGTGGATGGTACTATAACGAAATCAAGTACTTTGATTATAAGTTGTGCCATATTGGTACGGAATATTAAAGAACTATTTCAGACATTTGAGTGCCAGGACGTCCAAAATTGACAACTAACTTTATTATTTTTACAATAGGGGAAAAAAACGTAGAGGAATTTTAAAGGTTGCAATAAGTTATAATACATTTGAGTCAAACCTTTGATGCCAGAGGACTTAAGATCATTTTCATCTAACGTATTAATAGAAAACTTGAACTAGTAAGAATATAAAATATGACATAGACAGTTATATATATAAATTTGAAATGCTACAAGATCTTTACTTTATCAAAATTTGCAAATAAAAAAAACAACAGTGGAGAGAGAGAGAGAGAGAGAGAGAGAGAGAGAGAGAGAGAGAGAGAGAGAGAGAGAGAGAGAGAGACGAAACGCACGTTTAATAAGAAGTATCAATGTATTACTTTATGAGAGAGAGAGAGAGACAGAGAGAGAGAGAGACAGAGAGAGAGACAGATATAAATGTGTAATTAGTAAATTGCGATGCCGATGAAGAAAAAGACAATAAATCTGAAAAGGAAAGCTAGTGAATAAATAAAGAATGAAAAGTACAAATAAAGAACAGAAATGTCGTACTATTTCGAAGAGATTCGAGTCCGGCAGGCCCATATATACGTCCTTGCTAATGATGAAGAGGCTGGGGTGATCCTGCTTTAGAGGTCGTACACACCATCACTAAATGCTCATCTTGAATTGGTTGGTAAGACGCATTGCATAAACGTCTTTGATTGGGATTAATATACGAAATAGCTATCTGCTTCATTTTCTTGCATACCTGACTAAATTAAGTCACAATGTGAACAATAGGACAGTACCCGGATTACTACTGGGGTTGCTTCCTCAAGGGCATTGTATTCTTCACATTTATCCTTCCAAAAAGTTCAGAATAACCCAATCACAAATTCTCTGTAAAAGAATGGATGTAAATGTAAACTGAGTGACTGATGAGATATTGTTGATAACTTCTTGACCTTTTTCTTTCTTGACCAATGTTAAATATATATTCCAATATAAACATGATCAAATGTGGCTAATTTCTAAACGGATAATAGAAATACCGAGCCGATTTAAGGGAAAATCGATATAAAACTCGTAATATATACTCCCTTAATAAAGTCCATTTTATTTATCACGTCTGCAGAATCCAAATAACTGAGAAATATAGCACATTTATCTTTAAGCTCCCCCTAGCGTGCACATTGAGCTAAACATTATATCGAAGAAAGAGATCAAAAGTCAAGATACATGTTATCGCTTTGAGGAGAAAAGATACTGGGCTTCCAAGTGCCCCAATACATAAACAAAGAAACAGAAGCAGGATGAGAAAGCGGAGAGGTATTATGAAGAAGACTAAATTGATGATGAGGAAGAACATGTACTAGTGAAGAGATGGAAATGGAAAAATTGACAATTTGAGCCGATGCGCTGGGCCTGATGTGAAATTTCATACTAAGTTCTAAAAGGGAATAGTTCAGAAAGAAAACGTAAGTATCTCTTGGTCTTACCTTTTTAATAATACAGATTTTGTGTTTTGTTTTTATTGACTTTGCGTGAATATGTGCATTTTCATTTCTCTCTATCCCTCTGGGTCATTGTTTAGATGGAATTAAAATGGAGGAGTGTGTTTTGTTCACGTACGCACTTTAGGCATGCAAGTGGATAATATATATATTCAGTTTGTTCATCCATCATTTTGTGCCTTGATGTTTTCTAAAGTGACACATCAAATTATTATCAAAAACGTGAAATTTGTCAAACATACATTTCGACCTCAATTTTGGTCAAGTGAACTAAGTATACTTCAAACATGGATGTGACAAGATCGTCTTCGTTTTCACAGGAGTCTTCTTTACATTACTTATACCTGGCTCTCCTTTCCATTTCGTCGCTCCCCGTTTAGTTTAGCTCGGATGAAGAGAGAGAGAGAGAGAGAGAGAGAGAGAGAGAGAGAGAGAGAGAGAGAGAGAGAGAGAGAAGCTATCGAAAACAAATTAGTTTAGACAAAGATGCTTTGGTGACAATATATCAACTAAATGAACAGATTTTACCCAAAGTTTTACTTTATGTGGTTATATTGATATATGGTAGATATTAACCTAGTAGAGCTTTGAATTTTGTCACTTGGAATACATCAGGATTATGCCATGAGTATCTTGTCTAAGTTGTGTAGAAATTGTACCGAAATTAATTATTCGTCCACAATACGGATCTTCAGTTAGAAGCCACTGGATTTATTCAGTTATCGTTAGGTGCAAGTCACTTTCTCACAGAGAAAATATATAACAGGAATACTGCTATATCAATACAGTTATCTCAACGGTGTTTAGTGCTGCATAAGAAAATATTATTTCATCCAGAAAGGTGGTGTCATGGTGCTAAAGTAGTTATCCATTTCATTGTATTAACAATGCTGCTATATCCTATTCCACTAAATAAAAATATATGAATTAAGATAAAATATATAGTTATTGTGAATTAACTAGAATCGAATTCCGACGAATCGTAATTGGAATAAAGCGTGATTTTGCACTTTCGACTTATTCAATATTAGGAATTATAATTCTTTACGCATTAGACACATCATTCGTGTATAAAGGAATGTTTTCTGGGTTTAACTTTTATCTGCGTGCATTTGCGATTGACATACAGATGATCGTGTACTACTCTTGTATTAATACCGTTTCGGAGGAGAGAATAGTTTATTTTTAATCGATCTTCATTTCTTCTCTTTCCATTAATTTCGTATTGAGGTTTCTGAGGAAACATAACATCATACAAGTACAGTCAATAGCTTTTGAATTTCTAGAAAATGATTTAATAACAGGATTACATCAGATCTCACTCATTTTTCATCTTCGTGATTATTTTGTAAATGTATGCCATCAGAACCAGTTTATTTATTTTAGTTGTGATTGCATTTATATTAATTAGTACATATATTTCATTCCTTGTGAACTGTCTGTAGTCAATTCATGTGAAAACCCCCAAAATAGCACGTTTTAGTTGTGGGTGGGTGTCACACATGTAAAATTAAACTTATCTGTGTACACTAGGACAGGTTTAGGATGTGTTAATTGGTTAGTTAAATATCTTGTACAGCTTGTAAATTCTATGCAAATTTAATTTTATTACTCTTATTTCAATAACAAAACGTATTACTCTACAAACCCTTGTGTTGAAACATTGTGATATATTTCGAAGCAGGATTTTGAACGGCACTTTCAACTGGTAATTGCGCTGATTGTTTTATTTCGGAGCTATTAGTGGCTACGTATAACTACAAATCAACATGTCACTCCTTGAAAATTATAATCTGTGTTACGTATAACTACTAATCAACATGTCACTCCTTGAAAATTATAATCTATGTTTAAATTATAACATTTTGTTAGGTTATGTAAGATTCTCTTAAGTGCAGTTTTTGGATTTCGTACACCTTTGGACATACTGTTAAATGCTACTGTGGTTATAAGTTTGGCATACACATCGTTGCAAGAGGTTAATGGCTTCTAGCTGATTGTTTTTCTTTTCTTCATTCAGTCATTTCTTTAATTTGCTTAATGCTCTTGAAATTGTATACAGGAACAGAAATAAAGATTGCTTCCAACTATACTACGAATGAGAAGTTGTATGAAACATGACCTGTACTGAGTCGTATTACGGAATTATTCGGTAATCGATTAATGCTTTGACCTTAACAACTTGCTCGCTATTGATATAAGCTGGCACTCTTCCTTGCTAGTCTATCAGTTAAAGTATGATAGGAGGAGCGATAACCTCTGGTAATTTGTCTCCCAGTCTTCGACTAAGCAAAGGAAAAAAGCAGGAATAAGGGGAAATATATACCACAGTGTGGTAAGTTTCTTATTAAATAGCTATGTTTTTTGTACAAAATGACCATAATTATACCTATATTCCATAAGGTTTGTGATTATCTTATTAGAAAGTCTACAAATCAAATAAACCGATGTATTGAAGAATTTACCTTGTTTTCATGGAAAATTTACGCGTTGGTCTATTTTAATTAGTACATCTTTGCTACTTTATCTCTGTTTCTCAATCGTTTATTGATAGTATTTTTCTCATTAATACTTGTATTGCTCCTGGTTGTTTGATAGATATATGATTGATTTTTTTTAGAGTACCGAATGTACTATTTTACTATGCCAAGTTTACAAACATTATTTGAAAATTAAATCAATTGATCGATCGTGATATCAGACCATTTTATTTGCTAAAATCATAACCGTAACAAGGTTTGTTTTTCTATGGAGCTGTCAGCTATCTTTATCGCATTTTCCCAAGACCAGTAAATAAATTTATCCAATCATCGAGTCTTAATTTTGGCAATAAATTAGAAGCAAACTATAAACGTATAGGTCTATGTCACAGTCAATGCTATCTCTGATTTACAATCACCTGACATACAGTAATTGTCTTTATTTATTTAAAAGTTGGAAATAAATAATTTTAACTATCGCTGATGTGTATCTGTTTACATGTGTTTTTATGGAACTTGCGAAAGTACGTGTAATGTAGAGAAGAAAACATTATCGCATTTTTGGTTTATTAAACATTAGTTTTTTTGACACAGTTCTATCCTCTTAAAAAAAGAATAAAATGCACATGCATTCTAAATCATCCTCGAAAATCATGCAACTCTTGAGTTCGCGTTTGAACTTAACAGTGTTTGTCAACCACTCACTAATGACTTTAAATTTGAAGGGTGCTTTCTAATCGGCTGATAAATACTGAAGGTATTGAATAATAGTTTAATAAAAAGTAGTGAATCTCTTCTCTTTGTCAGGCAGGTTGTAGGAAACAGGATGCAGAGGTTCAAGACAAGACAATAGTATCAAATTCTAAAGTTATATGATCAATCTTAGAATGCTATATATTTCAAAGAAATTCCTACATGATACAATACATAAAATATTCGTTCTGATATCCGTGTAAAATGATTGAACCGATTTGATTGTTTCCATTGGGTCTGTATAATAACACAGGCAAAATACTGTTAACTTTGTACATTTTGTTATTAAATTTCACGAAAATTGTAATTGTTAATATTTTTATAGAGTATTATTCTGTTTTCGTTTCAGAAGATGGAAAGTATCGAAAGTACACATAATTCTCTTCTTGAAAACTCAATGACCAATGATACAATTACACCTCTGTATGATGAATATGAACTTGAAGATATCAACCAATTGAAGGATTTTCTACATTCTGCACGCATTATTTGGCCAATTGTATTTGGACTAATTAACGTTACTGGATTAGTTGGCAACATTCTAACTGCAGCCGTTATTTTGCGTAATAAAGGTATCAAAAGTAATACTGATATTCTGGTTCTAACGTTGGCTGTAACTGATATACTGCTTAATGTATCTGGTGTTCTAAGATTCATGCCTTATTTTCGCAAAATGATATCGTCGGTTGGATTAGTATGGTGTGGACTCATTGAGTATGTGACACTCGCATACAGCTTCGCCAGTGTGTATGTTCTGGTCTTGATATCATTAGATAGATACCTTGCATTGGTTCATCCCATCAGAACAATGCCATTTCGAACTAAAAGAAATTGCTAAATACTTATAATAATCATTTGGAGCAATGCCTTACTGGGAAATATACCTTTGCTATTCAAAAACTCATTCTGTTCAAAGTTGAATGAGTCATACCTGCGAATATTTTTTATCTGCATCTTTGTGTTTGAGTTTATGTTGCCATTACTTTTGATGTGTATTCTATATGGACATATATTGAAATCATTCCATAATGCATACAATCCTGGAGTGAATACTACCATAGGTCATGTCCGGTTAATCTCCAGCCGAAGGGTGACAAAAATGGTGATTATCGCCATGATGGTCTTTATTATTTGCAGGCTACCGTATCATATTATGTCATTGTATGCAGTTCATGTTTATGTCACTTCTTTCGAAAATGTATTTGTGCCAATGATCTTTTATTTGGTCGTTGTCTGTATGTTATATCTAAACTGTTGTATTAATCTAATAGTATTTGGATTCCACTCTAAAGCATTCAGGATAGGCTTTAGGGACGTACTCAGCTGTAAAACGTAGAATGATCTTGAGGAAAGTAAAATTATGCTCTGGTACGATACATATGTGTTGCATACAAAATTAGTATTGACAGTTCCCGTGTGCTATGGACATTTCTTCTGGGTAATAATTTCTTCATTCACAGCAAATTATTCTCTATCTGGTGAAACTTATGGATACGTACAGCTGATAAAATGAACATTTACATTATAGTAGGTGTATCTAACAAAGTTTCCACAACAACATACAGTCCTTTCAAGCGCACAGATCCAGTAAAGAATCGAAAGTCTCTGTCGGTATTAAGATAAATGCATTAAAATGACAACGCACAGTGCAAAACTAGTTTCTAACAAAACAAAGTGCTTTCTACTTTTGGTTGAGTCTTAGTCACGTTCAAAGTTAAGATAAAACTGAGACAAGACAAATCAGAAACACAAACAGCATTGAGGTTACAAAATAGTATTGCCTATTTCTATGGGATTAAAAGTTTGCAATGTTTTGGTTCAACTGGATGCTGAAACAAGTTATATTGACATATAAATTGATTAACCATGTCGCGATATGTTTTTTGTTTTTTTTGCGTAACCGTTAATTATATCCCAGATATTTCCCAGGAGTTTCAAGAGATATCTGCTTTTATGTCAGTTTCACAGCTTAGTAAGTAGTTTGATTGAACCATCTGTAGATCCTGTCCATACTTAGAGTTGCTTGTGGGCTTTGCAGATATTGTAACTTGTTTCCCCTGTTAATTATGTTATTATATATGTATACTAGAGGATTATTTCTAATTCCCGCAATTGGAACTGCTGTAGCTAAGTTGTTTGAGGCACAGAAACGTGCCATAAGCTGTGCGGATTCGAATCCTACCATTGGACCACCCTGGGTCATCTGCCGATGTGTGTTTTTAGGCACGGCATTTGTGTCTGATAGTAACAGAACTAAATATCACACATGTGATGCTGTGTAGTAAAGTACTAAACCAAACCAAACTAGAGTGCTTCGTCAGGAATCCTTGATATAAGATGGGTATTCATGTTATCAATATAGGTGTGCTATACAAAATTCCTTTGTTAGTTAACATTACTTTAATACATCCCTTCAAATTACTTTCCATGCTCCTATTTTATGGTGGAAGTGCCAACGTTTTTATTATTGAGGAAGTCTGTCACTACGGCGGATTTATGCAGCAATGGGCTGTCATAGGGCGGATGGATACCTCTGGTACCAATGAGACGACGTGTTGTTCTGTAGAGTTCTACAACTTATTGTAACACTATGGGAGCATAACAATTCAGAGTCACTAGCTTGAATAATGCTTATAAAACACTGTTGACGGACTGATTTTCTCCGTTAAATTTATTTTTATTGGGTCAGGTTCCGCAAAGTAAATCTATGTTAATTACCTGTGATAATCTCTCTGTCTGGTTATTCGTTTGTTATTTAATAAATCTTTGGCGGTATGAACTAAAACTTGTTGTTGATCAGCCGTGAAAAAATGAGGCGCCCTTGCACAAACCTAAAAAGGATATGACTTAGTCATCAATACATAAATGTTCCTCAAAATAGAAACATCCTCCATAATGGAGCGAGCTGTTTCATCAGTTGATCCATGTACATGAATGAAATTTCGTTTAACATGAAACCGGCCATAAAGGTCATTTGTTCACTGGTTTGAACCATCAAAGTTGTATGATGGTTGGTTTCCCATGGGGAAGGAATGGTTCCACATCCCCACGGGCATTTAACGCACAAAGTGCGTTTGTTAATTTTGGCCGTCATGTTATACCACTAAAACGTGGCTAATGACATGAATGTAAGGCCTTGGGTGAGTGGGAATAGACCCAACACACACTCAACCCTATCAACCAATCAGAAGTAACGTACTAGGGGTGCAATGGCACCAAATGGTGACGAGAGAAAAATAGTTTTCTCATATCGTTATTTTTGTTGGAGTCCGGTCGTTGAATGTCTGATGTCGTTTACGCCCCGGAACGCCCTAGCCGTACTTATTTCAAATTCAGTCCAGTTATACTAATGGACAGCCTAATACCAATATTTTGTAAGCCACTTGTGCAATTGTATCAAATAAATGAGTCATATAAATTTTCTTTAACATCCTAACTATAATAATATTCTAGTACATAGTGTACATATCGTAAGTCCCTAATAAATTCGTTTAACTAATATGTATATGCGACATATAAAATTTTAGTCACTGTTTGGTAATAAAGTTGTTAATTTTGAGCGGTGTTCAAAATTGATCAAGTCTGGTTCGTAATAGAGATTGTTCAAAGTGGGTTTCTCGTAACCAAATCAGAACGCTATTATTCAGGCAAATGAAAGGCAAATGTGAAAATTATTCACATCTTGCACCGCAGGCATGGTTCTTTGGTGTGCTGCACGCCGGCAGCGCCAGAGTTTCTCATACTCCGCAATTTTCCGTCTGCTGTTTAGTTCTTTCTAGGCCCAGGAATTCTTCGGCGATAGCAACTCCATGGTTCCCCCTCCATTTCAGCCACCACCACTAGTGAAGTCACATAAAGACAATGACCTCGTGTGGTAGCGTTCATCTTGGATTGCCACGTGTCAGCCTTCAATGTTTCCTTTGTCCTGGGCGTCGTAAAGAATATCCTTCCAATGGCCTTTTAGCGAGGTAGCCTTGCAATGGTATTCCTGTACTTTTATTCCAGGTACCTTGGTGCTCAATGGTTGCGTTATTATTTGCTTCACAATCCTAAATGGCGCCAGTAATCTGCTATAAGTTCCTCTCTCGGCGGACCAGGTGAAGTCCGTCCTGACTGCTCCGTGTTCACTGCCTGAATGGCTCAAAATCCCAATTATCTTTGTTGTCATTTTTAAAAAACGATAGAACTAACTCAGAAGTGTAAGATAACAGAAAAGACATTCTGAATTGTACATTATACATTTTGCTCAGTAGTAGTATTGTATCTCTTCAAATATTTTCACGTCACTTTTACAAACGTTGTCACACACACACACACGCACGCACACATACTTTATATATATATATATATATATATATATATATATATATATATATATATATATATATATATATATATATATATATATATATATATATATATATATATATATATATATATTTGTCCGGTTTCGTACACGTGCAGCTATGGACCATTTCATAGAACATTTTTTTGTGTGTTTCTATTGGGACTGAATTTATTGCCAAAGTTCACATAAGCCTAAACGTTACCAGATATTCACAACTTTTAAAGTACGTATGTTCGCGTGTTAAGATGCAAAGTTTAATAAAAATTTTGATTCTGCTTCAGTTAATTACAAGCGATGCTTTCTTTGCACATAAATATTTCACATCGCAAGTCAAGATTTTACTTGTTTTCTTAGATATCTGATAATTTTTATTGATAACTATGGCACTTATGACGACTAAGCATAATGAAAATTTTAAATGTAATAAATAAATTAGAATTTTTATATTATTATTATTATTATTATTATTATTATTATTATTTTTATTATTATTATTATTATTATTATTATTATTATTATTATTATTATTATTATTATTATTGATACTAGGACAGACCTTTTAGTAAAAGTAATAATATTGACATTTCCTGTAAATAGTATTAATGTAATTTTTTACTAATCTATATAAAACTAATTTTCTAAAATATATTAAGATTAATTTCATAAATCAGAACTATATATTAATGGAATAAAAGTGAATGCCGTTACAAGGAAAAGGCTTTGTACATTACGCGCTGTATTGCTAACTCATCAAGAAATATAATTTCAGCAAGCTGTAGATTTAAAGTTTATACATTGCCAGAATTCCAATCTAGTGACTAAGAAACTACTCTAACGTTCTCTCGAAGGACGTAAAAACAATTTAGACGTTCTTGTGTAGTGGACATGAGAGCATTTTTTTAGCTAGGATGAAGTATACTACGGTATACCTAGGGATGGCCATATTTGGTCATGCGTTTGAGCCTAGATTACAAATAGAAAAGCAGCATAAAGAGCCCAGGCCAGTTCTTTCATTATGAAGCTAGAAACGATTTGTCTTTCTCTTTAAAGGTATGAACAGTCTATGTACGTAAATTGTTTTAAGGAATAGGCATTTTTCATGTTTGAGATTTTATGGTAAAGTTCATGTTTCCAACATTGTTCACTTAATTCTTTTGTTTATAATATATTGTTATGAAATGTTTAATTGTTTTAAAGAATTCATATTTAATTTTATTTAATGTAACTTTTATTGCAAAAGAATAATATCCAGCAATTTATTCTAGATCAGTGTTCTATTTTACAATGCGTAAAATGCATTTCTTCAAATTCACTGTGGAATTAATTGCAGCTATTACATTTTATACTCTTTGGCTTTCATGAAATTGAATGAGATTAAACGATTCGTATTATAGTCTAAAATGCAGAAATTATACAAATGAATAAAATTGGCAAGCATGAAAGGAAAGTGTAATTTTATATGTATTTCATGTATTTTGATATTAAGTTTTATAGATGTATTTCTAGAATGCAGTAATATATAAGTGTTTATTATTTAAAAGAAGTTCCTTCATTCTGAAGCTAGAAAAGATTTGTCTCTCTCATTACAGATCAGATCCCGTTCCATTTCCCCAGACGTGTCTCAATATCTTTGTGACACGTTATCTACGGAACTCATTCTTATTTTCTCTCTTTCATTCCGGATTACAAAATTAATACGTCTATGAGTTTATGAGAACAATCCAAACAAATTTCTCTGAAATGTATTATTATTATTGATATTATTATTATTATTGATATTATTATTATTTATATTATTTATATTATTATTATTATTGATATTATTTTTATTATTATTATTATTATTATTATTGATATTATTATTATTATTATTATTATTATTATTATTATTATTATTATTACTATTAATATTATTATTGTGAGTTGTAGTAGTAGTAGTAGATGTTGTAGTATTAGTACTAGTTGTAGATGTAGTAGTAGTAGTTATAAAACCTAGCCTGGCATAAACGATACCCATACAAACATATTATAATAGACAAATCTGTAAAGCTTTGAAATATCACTATTGGGATCCATTCAAATCGTTTCTGGAAACTTTAAGATAGTCCCGTAACCAGGTTGATTTTTTAAAAAAATGTGATAGAGACCAGGATGTAGATACAAATTTCAAATTATCAATTGACAATCGCCATCAAATTTCGAAAGACAGAGTAGCAGAAGAAGAACGCAACTCGTATAATGTCGGGAAGCTCTGGAGGTATTTATATGATTTCGTCATCCATTTTAATGAATCTGAAATATCATGGTACCAAATTTAATATCAATTTTCAATACATTATTTGATGTCAGATATTATTAGAAGTGCTTCACAATAACTGTTATCACTATCGCACTCATTCGCAAAAGGGAAAAATATTATATCTGCACAGTATATGTCATTATCATATATTCATTCTAAGCAGAGGAACTCTTTGAGACATCAGATTATTGGTTCAATCAAAATAATATTTCAGTTGAAAAACAAGTTGGCATTAGAACTTGATATTCCACTGTTGAGAACAATTGTTTTATTCGCACCGTGATATGTAAATATTTCTGGAAAGAAAGAGGCAGATTATATACCCATTTTCTTGATTATGAAAGGGCGTTTGTTTCCATTTATCAGTTTTTTTTACGACAAATAAAAACAAATAAATTAAAATATATACAGTAAGAAGTGACGATATTGAGAACAAATGCAAATGCTAATGGTTGTGTGAAAACGCCAAACGGCTTAACAGAAACATTCAATTATAAGACTACGGTTAGGCATAGCTTTGTTTTAATATCCAATTTATGTTTTTGTTTTTAAATGACGTAGAGACACATTGATATCAACATAAATGTATAACAAGATATTAGCACAGTTGTTAACATTTTTGTATGCAGATAACATGGTTGCCTTCTCAGAATCCGCTATTTAAATTCAAAGGATCCTAACAACTTGAAAAAATATTCCAATATCTGTAAACTAAAAATAACCCTAAAGAAGGTTATGATTTTCGTTGTTCTAAACGTAGAATATATGAGAGGATATGAAACGGTAGATATTGGTGGGAACCTTACACAGACGTCACTTTCTAAATATACTGAATGCGTGTGTATTCTCGTCTAGATCATATTGGTATGCGTTAAAAAACCACAAGCGGCACAGGCCTAAAAGATAATCCATAATTCATTTTGGTAAACGGTATAAAATACCACTATTCCAAATATTTGACAACAAAAATAATAGCCACGAGTTGGTGTTGTACAAAGAAAATGGCATTGCTACTGGTATTACGAAATACAGAAGTTACAAAACAGAGTAGAATTCTTACCTTCTGATTTAAGTTACTATATGTCACTAATGGGGACAGATTCCGCATAGAGATCTATACTATTTAGCTGACATGGACGCATACTGTAAATGTTGGGGTAATATATAATTAGATTATTGTGTTCTCTCCTCGGACTGGAGAACGTTTGATACAATAAGGGCTGAGTAATGAGAGCTCTTTTTTGTATTATATTTTTGAATAACGATGTGAACAAAGGACATAAATACAAGAACTAAATGAAGAATTTAAATTAAATGAATATATTACTTTTTAAAAAAAATCAGAATCGATCTGAGATATCAACACTAAATACATTTAGATACAGTGTATGGTACTTCCTGAGACACGTGGTCTATAATCGACAGCTACACCTTGCATCTCTGGATAGTCCCTTCTTGAGGATAATTCGGCCGAGCAGATATGTCCAAGCTCGGCTGTAAAAACAGAGAGCAAGAGCTGCATGGACAGTGCCGGCCATCAGCTCAGATGCAGAAGGAACTGAGGGCCATCCACTACTCCCGGAGGTTTATTCAGACCTTTCGTCACTGTTGTGCCTAGTGATTCCGATAGTCCTGGACTTCTGAGATCGGGCGACTCTGGTAAAAATTCAACTCGCGCGCAAGTTCTCTCTCTCTCTCTCTCTCTCTCTCTCTCTCTCTCTCTCTCTCTCTCTCTCTCTCATAAACAAATTACAAAAGAGAGACAAACAAGATACAAGAGGTAATACAAACGTTAATGTTAAGACATGGTAAGTACATTTACATCGGATCAAAATTATTTATCGTACTTAACACCAATTAATGAACCAGGTTTGCATCCTTTGTTACCAAGTTTTACAACTATCATGGTCCATCTTATGAAACAACGCTTTAATGGCTAAAGTATATTTGAAAGGACTTTTATTTGCTTTAGGTTTCGTGTTCGTTACACATATACCCACAATAACAATTGTCAATTTTACGAAAACTCCGAGACATTTTTTTTAATGTTTGAATTTATGCTTGTTTTGATAATTTACAAAGCTTTTAATATCATTTTAATATAGTAATGATTATACTATTAACCCTTTCGCGTTACTAATGTACCTTAAAACACCCATGGATCATTCGAATATAAAATATCGATGATTCGTCTTCATTGCCATGGCCGTACGTCGGACATGTTTCGTTTCCTGTATTACAAATGTATATTTTACTTTCAGAAAAGAAATGTTAAATAGAGTCTCCTTTGAATAAAACATATAAAATGCCTAAGAGTGCAATATGAGGACAAAACCTTGCAATTAAACAAAAACAGTACATTTTGATAATTTAAAGAGTATCTTGTTTAATATATAAATTGAACACATTTATCAATTCTCTCCATCGGAAACCAACAGAGACAATTCCCAAATACCACAAGTTAGACATTTTCTGGCCACATCGTGTGATCGTGTGAACGTTTCTGCCTATCTAAGACTAGAGTCTTTAATAGCATATCGTTGAAAAACAGCAGCCATCCAATGGCTATAAGAAAGATAAGTAAACGTTTAAAGTATTCAATATAGCAAATAAATATTGCCATCCAGGTCCATGGTTTCTTGTTAGAGAAAGTTCCATCCAAATGTATGTTCTAGAATAAATGTTTCCTTGGAAACACATGTTCAGTCTCAATGGTAGCACTGATAAGACAATGACCATCAACCAGGCTAGCAACGACTACTTTACACACAGTGAATGTGACATAGTCTACGTTATACACTGTAGTTACCAGCGCATTTTCACTTAATTCCTGAAACTTGATCTTAACTGTAGGTACAATAAAAATATTCAAGTTATGACTCAAATAGTATTGAACGTAATATTCTAGGTAAGGAAAATTTTCTGTTGGTCAATACAATTTATTTGTTGTACTAACTGCAAAAGGTTAATAAATTGGAATAAGGAAGATTTAATGTGGAAAACAGAATATGCACATTTGCGTGGAAAATAAATAATACTTTGGTAAATTATATGTAGATCTTATTCTTTTCACTGCATAAATTGCAGCAATGATCAATTCGAAATGTTTATAAGATTATATCACTTCAGAATAGTATGCAATTGTTTCATGTTCCTCGAAGGAATAAACTTAATTGACTGAAATAATAAGTTTAGACAATAACGTAATAAGTGCGGACACGTCATTGAAAGCGTATTTCACATATTTGTGGTAGATTTGACAGTCCATTTTCTGTTTGTACAGCTGATATGCTAGCATTTATTAACTACTGCATTATTTTAACTACTGCATTATTTTAATTAATTGCACATAAGATCTTAAGGCTATCAATATTCTAGCGAATTTGTCTGTCTTCGGTAAGGAGAGGATGGTGTAAACGTTATTTACAAAGACTAAGTATGATAATTAAGATCTGTTCTCCGAGAATTTAGAGTTTACAATGACTTTAAAAAATTCTTATATCTTATGTTTCGTAAGTCCAGTAGAGGATTGAATTAATTATGAAATTTGACTACTGCTTTGTATCCTAAGCATGAAATTGAACATTGTTTCTCGTCGTCATTTGTCAGCAGAGTCATAAAATCCCATCACATAACCTCTCCACCATTTTCCATTTGAGATTATCACACATAAACGTTGCTTTCTCTACTTCTGAACAGTCATCTGCAACATTAAACGTTATGCATTGCATTCAGTGCAGAAATATTGAATTCATCAAGAAACGCAAAAATTATTGTAATCATGACGCACTATGTTGCAAAATATATATTTATTGATTAGAAATGCTTTTAATAATAACAAACCAAACTAAATTTAATGAACAGAGCGAGTGCCTTTAGATTCGACATTTATCGGAATATGACATTCTAGGAACACTATTGAACCTACAAGAAATTTGAACAAGCAAGACAATAAATGCAGAATTGGAAACAATTACAATTATTCTGCATGGAATATGGAGAGTATAAAGCATTTTTCTTTGGGGAAAATTTCAAAAGTCTTGCTGAGTCATTTATAGAACAACGCAGCGAAATAAATAGCATTCCTGAATTCCTGAAGAGCATTTCCAAACTATATATTGGAGCTATGTGCGAACCGTTTGTAGGTGGAGCATAGTTATTTTAATTGATCTTTGTTTCTAGTTTTAAAACAATTCTCCTTTGGATCAATTAATTTTAAACTGCGCCAGTAAAAACGTGTTTTTAGTTAGCGGTATTTGAGTGATCATGTATTATTTATACTGTGTGTACCATACAATTCGTTTGAACAAATGCATAAAAATTGTACATCCATGATTTCAACATCCTAGACTTTGCAGTTATATTCTTAATATTGAACTGGTTTCCATTGCAACGTTTAATTCCTCTATTCGCTGTCGTATAGCGTACCATTTCTTGAATGCCACTTATCTTGACATGTATAAGCCTGGAACATGATTATTTACCAAAGGTATATCATATATCTTATGTATTGGATAATGATAGGTATTTTACCAGTTTATGTTTAGTTTCATATGCATGATCCGTTTTAAACGTTATGCATGGTGAAATAATATCTGTATTTGTTATAATACGATTTCCATAGTTATTGTTTAGCTTATTTTAGTACACATCATACATTAATACTCTGGTTTCTGTTAAATGGGTGCATATTTTTTGACAATCATTTGTTTGCTTTTGAAACCTTTTTTGACTTTGTAAAGATCATTTAGCATATTATGTAGAGATGAGTCGTCTTCCTCTCATCGTCAGTCTTATAGTTTCTATACTACATAATTGTACAAAACACATGCCTCATTTGAACATTTCTTCTATGAAATAAGGCAAATAATCTTTTCCAAAGATAGAATAATAATTTGAAATTTTTAAACTTCGATCAGTGATATTTGGCATTTATTTTAATGTTTTACAAACAATAGATACTTGCTCTTCTCAGTCAAACCTCGATACCAAATAGGTTTAGTGATACTAGTGAACCAGGCCATCATCTTACCTCCAAGTTTTCGGGACATCACCTTGATTTATTATATTACGCATTTTACAATAACCGTCGTTGGGGACCTTAAGTAAAAGGAAAGTTTGGATTTTCGCAAGTTAGTCAAATCTATAGCGATATAAAACTAACCTTTAAGAATTATGGTGCATAGGAAGTTTCCATCACTTGTAGTAATTTGAATAAATTCCAGTTTGTATCATTGCTACCAACTTTATATAATGATTTTAAATGGACTCACAATACTTAACTAGTGTGATCAGATAATGAAGAACATTTTTGGGCTAGACATTTTAAAAACACATATTGTTACCAATTATTTGTCCGTAAAGCGTCATTGCTATCCTTATCCATGACAGCACATACGACAAAATGTATCAAGCCTGCATTTGACTTTCAGCACCTACACATTTCAATTTGTTTTAAATAATGTGAATACTTAGGTTATCATTTAAATAATTAAGTAATCTAATATCATGATGAGTTCAACATCATCTATGTTTTGAGCTAACTTCATTGGAATTATGTTCCTATATATGATGTTATTTATATATCCGAATAACTCTTTCTTAAGCCGAATGTTTCAGATGCAAACTACTCTATGGTACATGTGCTATTCAAGTGACCCATTGTGCATTTAAGGGTACGGAATTTTACTTGCGATACGTTTTGGAATGTCAAGTACCGTACGTAAGTGGCTGCAGTTAGTATTGTGTTATTCATAATTTGGTTCTCTCTCTCTCTCTCTCTCTCTCTCTCTCTCTCTCTCTCTCTCTCTATATATATATATATATATATATATATATATATATATACATATATATATATATATATATATATATATATATATATATATATATATATATATATATATATATATATATATAAAAATATACATACACACACTTAAAACTACCAATTAACGTAGCTGGTCTTCTGAATGAAGCTGATGACTAAAGCTATTCAGCATCGAATTAATATATATTTGATTTAATTTAATTGTTTGTTTATTAGTTGTTGTTTTTTTTAAATTCCATTACAATCTATTATGTTGTAACATTTACAATTTTCCAGAAATTCATTTTTCATAAATTCATTTTCCAGAAATTCAGTTAGCTTTTCGTAATGCTGACCTAGCTCCTGACCTAGACACAGAATCAGTACGAGTTCAAGTAAACAACTATTAAATATTTTTGCAATTCTGTCTCAGAATAGATTCATAAAGTGAAATCGAGTCTATACTAGGAGTACCTGACATATAACTGAATAAATGCAATGTTTCTCATCACTTGCATCCAGGCATTTAGGAATCCCATCCATATTAGGTAAGAGCTATAAATTCGCCGGATTTACCTTTCAATAAATAACATTTACCAGAACCAATGGAAATAATAGAAAGTGACATCGGATATATATATATATATATATATATATATATATATATATATATATATATATATATATATATATATATATATATACATATATATATGTGTGTGTGTGTGTGTGTGTGTGGTGTGTGTGTGTGTGCTGATTGTGCATTTCTAACACACTCAGAAACATTGTTCCCTTTTCCTGGATCATTTTATGCTTTGTTGAGATAACTGTTTGTTTCCAAATAACCTTTGTGTGTCACCCGAAACAAGTACTGTAATCGAAGTGCAAACATATATCAGATAATAAAATAGAATATAAATTAGCATTGCAAATTGCCATGTTAATTACTAAATGAGCAGCAGTGTAAAAAATATCGTTAAATATTTTTCATAAAAAAACTGCACTATTTTAAAGATTCAAATATACTAGACTGAGTACTGACCTACACTGTATTTGATGCATTGATTTGACAAACGCATCTTGTCTTCTGAATGAAGCTGAAAGGCAAATGAATACATTTTGCATTAGTCTCTGAATAGAATGAGAAATTTGTAATTGAATAATCAGAATAATTGATTATTCTCAAATAATAATTAAACGCTTCATTAAATACATCTTTAGACCGATGCTACAACAAGAACGAAGGAAATAAGAATTAAAAAAGAGATATTCAGAGTGTGTTGTTTACTTTGAATGCATTATGAATAATTGTCCATTACGTCAAGGGAAAATGTGTTTAATGATGAAACTTTCAAAATGAAATAACGAATTATACGGAGCAAGTCTAACAATGCAGAGTATACTAAATGTCTCCCATCTACCTAGGTATGTTGCCTTTAATTTGTCCATATAAGTTTCTGTGAAAACCTTCAAAGAAAGATAAATGTGCAAATGACGCCGAAAATATGATTTGGTGACAAAACCAAATCATTGGTTTATATATCCTACCATTTGTATCAAATGGGCCTAAAATGTTTTCTCCACTGTAGGATCTACTCTAAAATTATCTATTTAATACTACTACTACTACTTCAAATTATTGATTCAATTAGTAGGTTATACCGAAAATTAATTCCTTGAAGTAGGTTCCAATGCTTAGTAGAATGTGGATTTTAAGAGAAAATTCCAAAATACCCACACAAAAAAAACGTTCTTTCAGATTAAGGCAGTAAATTACACGAAGTACAGTGGCAAACCTGTAACAATAGTATGACATCATGGCCACAACACTGTTTTGTGGTGCCAAAGATAATTATATTTAATGCTTTCTTTCGCAAAATGCTTCAAAATGTTGATAGAATGTCGATAACAGGCTTGTGTTTGAGTATTTGAAAACGGTAATGGAGGTCGTATTGTCATAACTGCACAGTTTACATGCAACATATACTCTGTCAAATCCTTGAACCCGATGTTCCAATAATACGTAAACCTTTTGTCATGACAGACCACTGCTATGTGAGACCACCTGTCTTAAGAGACCAAATTCTCAGTGCACAACTTTATAAATTATATAGCATTGTGACCTGTTATGAGAGACCACCAATCCTGAGAGACCATAATTGTTTTGGCTAAAGAGATGGTTTTTCAATACAGGTTCTACTGTATACTTAATTTATGCATTGTATAGATTTAAACATTGCAATAGCAAAATTGCCTACGTAGTACTTAATTTCACGTTAGTATTTTGGTTTGAATATATTATAATCACATGCATGCTACCTCTTTCCACTACATTGTAAAATACTGATCTTTTTACTTATAACTTTTACCAGCAACAATGGAAAGAATATATATATATATATATATATATATATATATATATATATATATATATATATATATATATATATATATATATGTGTGTGTGTGTGTGTGTGTGTGTGTGTTAGATCAATAATCAACAGACAGTTCTGTGTGTGTGATTTGGAGTTTTAACGTAACTTTAATAATGTTAATTCATATCGCTAAGATATCTGTAGTTTGGCAGTGTATAGTGATGTCTAACATGTGGCATAAAGCCTTATAGAGTAATTTGAATAAATTCCAATTTGTATCATTGTCACCAACTTGATATCATAATTATAAGCTGATTCACAATAGTTAACTAGTGTGTTCAGATAATAAGGAACATTTTTGGGCGTGACATCTTAAAAACACATATTGTTACCAGTCATTTGTCCTGAAATCGTCATTACTATCCTTATCCGTGACAGCACAGACAACAAAATATATAAAGCTTGTATTCAGCTTTCAGAATCTACACAACAATAATATTTTTAATAATGTGAATACGTAGGTTATTATTTAAATAATTAAGTAATCTAATATCACGATGAATTCAACATCATCTATGTTTTGAGCTAATTTCATTGGTATTATGTTCCTATATATGATGTTATTTATATATCACCATACATGTTTTAAAGGCCAAATGTTTCATTTATAAACTACACTATGGTACATGTTCTTTGAAGCGACTCATAGTGCACTTAAAGGTACAGATTGTTACTTGCAATAAGGTTTGGAATGTCAATTACCGTACGTAATGGCTGCAGTTAGCATTGTAGTATTCATATGTCAAGCGACTCATAATGCAGTTAAGGGTACAGAATGTTACTTGCTATAAGTTTTGGAATGTCAATTACCGTACGTAAGTGGCTGTCGTTAGTATTGTAGTATTCATATTTTGGTTCTCTCTCTCTCTCTCTCTCTCTCTCTCTCTCTCTCTCTCTCTCTCTCTCTCTCTCTCTATATATATATATATATATATATATATATATATATATATATATATATATATATATATATATAAATTTAGCAAAGATATGTCACTATGGTCATAAACTAAGTAACAGAAAGAAAGACAACCAACAATGTTTGTAACATAATTTTGATTGTCGACGTTATTAAATGAAACTTTAATAGGAAAATACAGTATTATGAATTAAATCTAAAATATTTGAGATAGGTCTGTCAAAAATCCAAAAGAAACCAAAGTTTCCAAATGAATTTCCGATCCTCGAATGTACTGATGTGCCAGCAGTCCTGATATATGCAAATGGCAAATGAATACATTCGCATTAGTCTCTTAATATAATGAGCAATTTGTAATTAAATCATCAAAACAATTGTTTCCTCTCCAAAAATATCTAAACGCCGCATTAAATCCATTTTGAGACCGATGCTGCAACAAGAACGAAGGAAATAAGAATTAAAAGAGAGATGTACAGGGTTTGTTGTTTAATTTGAATGCATTATGAATAGTTTTCCATTACATCAAGCGACAATGATTTTTTTAAATATAACGCTTTTAAAACGCAATATGAATTATACGGAACAAGTCTAACCATGCATAGTATTCTAAATATCTCCCATCTAGCTGGGTATGTCGCCTTAAATTTCTCCATCTGAGTTTCTGTGAAAACCTTCAAAGAAACATTAATGTACCAATGACAACGGAAATAGGATTTGGTGACAAAATCAAATCATTGTTTTATATATCCTACCATTTGTATCAAATGCGCCTACAATGTTTTTCTTCTGTAGTATCTACTCTAAAAATATCTTTTTACTACTGCTACTACTACTACTACTACTATTACTACTACTACTACTACTACTACTTCAAATAATTGATTAAATTAGTAGGTAACACAGATAATTAATTCGTTGAAGTAGGTTCCAATGCTTAGTAGAATGTGGATTTTGAGAGAAAATTCCAAAATATCCAAATTATTCAACAACAAAAAAATGTTCTTTCAGATTTAGGCAGTAAATTACACGAAGTACAGTGGCAAACCTGTAACGATAGCATGACATCATGGCCACCCACACTGTTTTGTGGTGCCAAAGATAATTATATTGAATGCATTATTTCGAGAAATGCTTCATCATGTTGTTAGAATGGCGATAACATGCTTGTGTCTGAGTATTTGAAAATGGTAATGGCGGTCGTATTGTCATAACTGCACAGTTTACATTTGTTTGTTTGATTAGGATTTTTAACGTAGCTTTAACAATTTTTCAGTCATATCGCTACGATGTCTGCAGTGAGGCAGTTTATAGTGATGTCTAGCACTGAGACATCATGCCGCAGACATGTAGCATGATGTCCCACCCAGTCACATTATCCTGACACCAGGCCGACCAGTCCTAACACTAACCTCTTAATGCTGAGCGTCAAGCGAGGCAGCTGTTAGTACCATTTTTGTAAGTCTTTGGTATGACTCGGCCGGGGATCGAACCGACGACCTCCCGCTTCCGGGGCGGACGCTCTAACCACTAGGCCACCGGAGCGGTTATACATGCAACATATACTCCGTCGAATCCTTGAACCCGCTGTTCCAATAATACGTCAAACCTGTATTTAAAGACCACTGATATGTGAGACCACCTGTCTTAGGAGACCAAATACTTTATAGTTATATAACATTGTGACCTGTTATGAGAGACCACCTGTCTTGAGAGACCATAACTGTTTTGGCTATAAAGATGGTTTTTCAATACAGGTTCTACTGTATACTTAATTTATGCATTGTATAGATTTAAACATTGCAATACCAAAATTGCCTACGTAGTACTTAATTTTACGTTAGTGTTTTCCGGTTTGACTATTTAATCACATGCATGCCATCTCTTTCCACTATATTGTAAAATACTAATCTTTTGTAAAAACAAAAACAAAATACTTATAACATTTACCAGAACTAAAGGAAAAAATAGAAAATGACAACGGATATGTATATATATATATATGCGTGTGTGTGTCTGTGTGTGTGTGTGTGTGTGTGTTATCAATAATCAACAGACAGTTGTGTGTGTGTGATTTGGAGTTGTAACGTAGCTTAAATAATTTTAATTCAGATCGCTAAGATATCTGCAGTTTGGCAGTTTATAGTGATGTCTAACATGTGCCATATAGCCTTATTATGTTCCATCCAGTCACATTATCCTTACACGATACCGACCAGTCTTAACACTAACCTCTGAATTATGAGCGTCAAGCTGCGCAACTGCTACTGCCATTTTATAGTCTTTAGTTTTAATCGGACGGGGGTTGGCTCCCTGCGGTGCACTCCGCTATACTAAGTCGGGGGAATGCCGTCGTCATGTTGTCACGTGATCAAATCAACTGGCCTCACATGGAGAAATCTAGTTAATCTAACCGTAGCACATTTATTCATTTAATATTCTATTTCTTAAGGACACAGTATGAATTTTACTAATACTTAACCACCAAGTGGATTAATAAATTTTACAAATGTTTTTACTAGTAGGCGAAGATAAAGGAAAAGCGTAATCACAACGATATTTTGTTAATATTGCACATTTTATAGAGTCATCTCACACATTGCTAATCCAAAGGATTTCTTGATAAGTTTTACATCGAAATTGATACGAGGTGATGTATGACAGCATAAATTTAGTTAAAAATTTAAACGAAAATATTACCCCTCTTTCACAATGGGGTGAGGGTAATGCTTGTTTTACAAATATTGCACACTTCACACTAAGTCAGCTAATATATTCTGGTTGCAATAAATTCCTTCATCAATTTTACATCGATATTGATATCACTACTTTACAGGACGCTTCAGACGTTACCAAATAAGTTTGAAATAGTAACCCTAAATGACAATATTTGGTTCAATACTGTGCATTATGTAATTTGTAAAAAGAAAAAAGAATCCATTTGTAATCAATTTCTTGATGCTTTTAATACAAGCATTGATTCAAGGCGACAAATGTTTGCCAAATATTAAGACCAAGTGCAATCTCTTTTATGAAGTAAAGAGGAAGGGCGTGGAGTGGATTTTTCTGGGAACATTGCGTTGTTGTCTGGCTGAATCCTATTCTGCTAGGGGGCAAATAATAATAATAATAATAATAATAATAATAATAATAATAATAATGAGGATTTTGTAGAATGCCTTATCAGGGCCCTGGTATGCAAAAAAACGTTGTCCATATGACTTCGTTTTCATAGTGGGAATAATGAATGTCAGAAGAGGAGCGTAATTATCTTGCTGGTGTGTACAAATGGGTGAGGACAGATAGGTATGTTGGACTGGAGTCTGTCAGTGAAACGTAGCACAGAGAACAACTTTTGTGCTTGATTCTGGATCGAATGGATCGAATGGACAGCCAGTGTAGGGTACAGAGCAGCAGGGAGGTGTGCTCTGATCGTGATACACTAAAGATGATCCGAACAGCTGTGTTTTGAACGTTTTGAAGTTTCTGGATTAGATAATGAGATGAAAACCAGACACAAATTGAGTTACACTAGTCCAGTGTTGAAAGCAATAATGAACACACAAGTGTTTTAATGGCATCAACTGAAGGATACTGGCGATCTATTCATGCAATGTTGGTGCAATGTGAGAGTACTGTCTAGAGTAAAACCTAGGTTTCGTATTAACTGTGGAATTGAATGTTGGCGTTGCAGATATTTATTGTTTGAGGTAAATGATGTGAATAAGAACGTCTTTGTGATGTGTTCAGCATGGCCTCAGTTTTATCATCATTCATCTGCAGCTTGTTGCATGTCATCCATGAGTTCACATCATAACTGTACCTCTCTACTACTTGGATGGTAGCATCAGTTTCAGTTGGGTGGCTAGATTTGACTAGTTGGGTGGCTAGATTTGACTAGTTGGGTGTCATTAGCGTACAATTGGTGAGACACTGGATGATGCTCTATGACACTTGAGAGCGACTGCGTGAATAGAACGAAGCGAACAGGTCCATGAACTGATCAAACATAGATCAGTTGGGCTGGAATGTATTCCATTTGCAGATACAATTTGTATCATGTTGACTAAGTAGGAGTTGAGCCACATTAAGGCTGTATTGTGAATGCCAAATACATACATGCTGGAGATTGTGAAATAATATATCTTGGTCTATTGTGTCAAATGCTCCAGACTGTAATCTTTCCGCTATCCAAGGCAGAGATAATGTCATGAACACAACTTTCAGAAGAGTAGTTTCAGTACTGTGGCAAGGGCGATATGCAGACTGTGCATTACTAAAAAGGCTGTTTCAATTCAGCTGAGATACATGTTGGGTTAGAACAACTTTCTCTAAGATTTTTTTTATATGAACAGGAGATTATAAACTGGGCTGTAGTTCTTTAAATCGTTATGGTCGAGTGTTGGTTTCCTCATCACAGGCTTTACATTGGTAGTTTTTAAAAATTATTGGAATTCCTCGGATGAGGAGAGAGGTTACCAACAATTGGAGAAGGCAATATTGGACCTAAGCACTCAAGCATCAGTGATGCTGGAATTGGATCAAGTTCACATGACTTTGGTGCACTCCTCATCACGATTGTCCCTACTAAATCCATAGAGAGAGGTTCAAATGCTGCTGGTTAACTGTCTATTTAGATTTGAAAACAAGAATTGAATCAAGGAGTTTTGATGTGTATGGGTTTCCAGGACGGACTAAGTCAAATTTGAAATCTTCAGTATGATGATCAATCCATTGATGTTTTTGTTTTTTGAATTTAACGCCATTTTTCAGCACAATATAGGCTATACATATCGGCCAATATTAATGATGGAGGAAAACCCGGAAAACCCTTGAAAGAACCACCGACTCACGAGAAGCTACTGGAAAGCTTTCTCACATACCCACATTGGCCGAATCCGAGACTCGAACTCACGCACACAGAGGTGAGATGGCAGTGATCTGTAACGGACAGCGCTTTAGACCACTCGGCCACTCGGGGCCCCTCAATCCATTGAAACTTTTCACTTCGGATTTGAGGTAAGGCGACAGATAACAGCCTACACGGAAGATAAAAGATCAAAATATCATCTCTTATATATAAAAGAGGGGTTGAGTGACGATATTTTGTGAAAGAAGTGTTTCTTAGATTATATCATCTTAATGTTAGAACTGTAATTGATTCCTTGATCATGTCTACACTGATACTGATGTATCGTTCATGACAATCCAGATTCTGACAAATATTAAACACAACCAACCATCTTCATACCAGATTCTATTTCACTTAGCACTAACAGCCGCCTCGTTGGGCATTCAGCATTAGCAGGTTAGTGTTAGAACTAGTCGGCCTGGTATCATTATAATATGACATCATGCTACATGTTTGCTACATGATACCTCAATGCTAAAGATCACTATAAACTGCCACACTGCAGACATCATAGCGATATGATTGAAGAATTGCTACAGCTGCTTTAAAAATCCAAATCACACAGACACACCCAAACCATCTTCTAGGAGAGGATGAGTCTGATAATTTGTACAATGTTCCTGACTGTCATCTAAACAATTGGATTTCTAATTGATTCATTCCACAATGTGGCTTACCAGGCGCCCAACCAACTTTCAAAGCTGGCTGTTGGAGCTAAAATTACCATCACACAACCTTTTAGGGGGTTGGGTTTCCTAGATTTAAGTTTTGGTGAAGTAATGTTCGAGGTTCTTGCTATGCCAATACTTGAACAATTTTATATTGATACTGATATTATATTTTACATAACTTCTATTCATTATTTGTTATTAGGAAAGGCACGTAACCTGTCTCAACATGATTCAAATTAAATTATGCTTCTAAGTTTTAAATTAATTATTAATTAATGAAATTAAAATAGTTAATTAAATATACAATAATATTAAAGTTCTCATTTATACAAGTGAATATCTTTAAAAATTTAAAACGTTATACCATAAAGATTTGATTTCAAAATTTGGCATGCACGTGTTATTGTTTTTAATCATTATTATACTGTCCAGACAAACCACTCCAGGCCACCTGCGTTGATAGAAGAGAAAAACTTTTGATCTTGATCTTTGACAAGCGAAATCTGCCATATGTCGCCTTAAATCAGGTTTGGTGAAAAGATATCAAAGGATTGATTGCAAATGGAGTCAAAGTACGTGATAAAGTTGGAATGAACAATTTAGGAACAAATATCGTCACATTCAACCCCTCGTGGAATATGGCTGCTGTTTCGATTGTAATATTTGGCTACGTCTGAGGTGTCATGTAAAACGAGATATCAATATCAACGTTAAATTAATCAAGGAGTTTATTAGATGGCATAGTGTCAAGTGTGCAATATTTGCAACGCATTTGGTACCCTCACCACCACGTATAAGAGTTTGTATTATTTTTGTCTTAATCATTATATATATTTTGGCTCTCGTACATCACCTCATATCAATTTCGACGTAAGGTTTATCAAGGAATCGACTGAAAAAGGAATCTATGAGATGACGCTGTGTAGAATATGCAAAATTATAAAAAAATATCGATGTGTGTACCCTTTTCCTCTATCTTCACCTATTAATAAAAACATTTATAATGCATAATTATAGAACGAATTGGTGGTTAAGATTGAACGCAATATGGCTGCTATAGTTCAAATCAAAAGTATTAGCATCGTTCATATTGTGTCATTAAGTAAAAGAATATTAAAGGAATAAATGTGCTACGGTTGAATTAACTTGATTTATCAATGTGAGGCCATTTTGTTCATCACGTGACAATATGGCGTCGGCGTTCGCCTGACTTAGTATAGCGGAGTGCAACGCAGGGAGCATACTAAGCAGGGTACCACACTAGGTTCAAACACGCGACGTACTGCATCTGAGGCGAACTCTCTAACCACCTAGACTACCGCAGAGGTACACATATTTGTATGATTGTAAAACAAGGAGACGCATTGTAATACATACAGTAAATGGATATTGAGCCTATGTCTTTTATCTGATCCAATCCATGTAATTTCGTTTCTTTAATTCGATGATACCACGTTGGCGTCTGAATTGTTGCAGTCTTGTGAATACATTTTTGTATATATTTACAATACTGAAGCAAATGTCTTGTTTTTTTATATTTATATTAACAAATAATGCAATTACCCACCTGCATATAACAGTGATTATTAATTTTGGAATGGCTTATCTCAAAGGTTTACACCTAAAAACTCTAAGGTTAACATATTAAACATCATTAGCGTCGATATCATTTGGTTAATGTTATACATACAGAGAAAGCTTCGTCGTACAGCTAACTGCTACCAATATATAATATCCCAAATCAGGAATAACTATAATTCACATTTTTAACCTTTCGTTTGTCAACGTTAATATCATAAATAAACCTCTGAACACATGAAATATGGATAAAATAAGTTCATTAGATGGGCGAGATCCACTATTTTAATTACTCATAAAGTAATCAAGGCAATTTTTAATTTGAATATGGACTGGATAACACTGGTCAACAGTGAAATCATTACTGACTTGAAAAGGCCCTAATCTGTAGTATTTTGGTGTGCCGAACACGAATATAACCGTGAAAATGTTTTATTGGCTCTCGTTTTGAAGATATTCATATACCTCATTTTCTATGTTTCACTGTGTAAATTTCTCCAGTAGGACTGCAGCAACATCCGGAATAATGATGTAACATTGCATAATACCATCATGCTCACATTATCCACAGTTGATTGCATCATTTTCTGATGCAATGCAATACTAATGCCATGCGGCTGCTGAAGTAAGTTGACGTCAGCTGTGTACTATACATGTGTAGGCCTATTATACTAATGCCAGGCGGCTGCTGAAGTAAGTTGACGTCAGCTGTGTACTATACATGTGTAGGCCTATTATACTAATGCCAGGCGGCTGCTGAAGCTGACGTAAGCAGTGTACTATATAAAGCCCAATCAGATAGGTTCAGCATTTAAAATATTTTAGACGTTGTGCGAGACAGTTCAAGCTACTGTTACATAAAACTTATTATTTTATCCATTTACGTACAATAAAGAACAGTAATGCCTCGAAAGTGTGTTAATACCGCGGACAATTTTTGCTATATTTGTGGGGAAGTGACATTTGCCAACCAGAAGAAAAGTATCAATTCTCAAGTGAAGAAGGCATATCATCTTTACTTCGGATGCAAGGTTGGTGACCAAGACAAGCCTTGGGCTCCGCATAAATGCTGTGCTACATGTACAACACAGCTTTCACAGTGGTTGAATTGCAAAAGGTCATCAATGCCGTTTGCAGTCCCAATGGTGTGGAGAGAGCCAAACAACCACCTAAATGACTGTTACTTCTGCTTGGTTCCTCCTCTTTCCGGCGGAATAACGAAGCGAAAGAAGTCGAGAATAGTCTACCCAAACATTCCGTCTGCATTGAGACCAGTTCCACATGGTGAGAGACTTCCTATTCCAGAACCTCCAGCAGAATATTCTCTTGATTCATCTGACGAAGACAAAGGTGAGTCGACCTGTTCTTCTCCTGGTCCATCAGCATGCAGTGATCCAGATTTTCACTGTGGTGCATCATCAACCCCACACAGAATAACACAGGAAGAACTAAATGACCTGATTCGTGATTTGGACTTATCAAAGAACATGGCAGAATTGCTAGGATCAAGACTCCAACAATGGAATCTTCTAGAAGAAGATGTCACAATTACTGCATATCGAAAGCGCCACCAGCAATTGGAGCCTTTCTTCAGAAAGGAAAGTAATCTGATATTCTGTTCCGATATTGAGGGTCTCATGAATGCTTTAAAAATCACTCATGACCCACAAGAATGGAGACTATTTGTGGACTCTTCGAAACTGAGTCTCAAGGCTGTGCTTTTGCACAATGGAAACATTTTTCCATCTATTCCAGTAGCGTATGCTGTCCACATGAAAGAGACATACGATAACATAAGGCACCTACTGAATTTCATTGAGTAAAACAAGTACAGCTGGCACCTCTGTGGTGATTTGAAGGTAGTTGCCCTTTTAATGGGACTGCAGCAAGGATATACAAAATACATGTGTTTCTTATGCGAGTGGGATAGCCGAGCAAGGGAAATGCACTACATGAGGAAGGAATGGACTCACAGGCAGCATGTAGCCATTGGAGAGAAGAATATCCAACACCCAGCTCTGGTTGAGGCTCAGAAAATCTTGCTACCACCCCTTCACATCAAACTAGGTTTGATGAAGAACTTCGTGAAAGCCATTGACCGGACTTTGCCAGCATTCCGATACCTGCATGAAAAATTCCCTCGACTCAGCGAAGCAAAGATTAAAGAAGGAGTTTTTGTGGGTCCTCAGATTCGAGAGCTTTTCAAAGATGACCGGTTCAACAACTTGCTGGAAGGTGACGCGAAACAAGCATGGAATGCTTTTCGCCTAGTTTCTACAAACTTCCTCGGAAATGTTAGGGCAGAAAACTATAAGGAACTAGTAGAAGACATGTTGATGAAGTATAAGAAACTTGGCTGCAATATGTCTCTAAAGATTCACTTCCTTCATTCCCATTTGGATTTCCTTCCTAGCAACTGTGGTATTGTTAGTGATGAACACGGCGAACGTTTTCATCAAGATATCGCAACAATGGAACAAAGATACCAAGGAAAATGGTCCACTACAATGCTGGCTGACTACTGCTGGACACTCCTCAGAGATGCTCCAGAACAGCTGTACAAGAGACAGGCGAAGAAACCTAAGATGTTGTCAATGACTTGAGTTTTTATAGGTAGGCTATTACAGTTGACCTTTTACTATTGGAATGCATTTCGTTATGTAAACATTAATTTCTTGCAGATTACAAAAAAACTAGAGCCAATTTTGCAATTTGGCTGTCATATTCGTGTTCATCACATAAAAATTGATAAGAATTGACTAATTTTATTTCAGTAACATGACTTTTGTAAAAATTTGTTGTCCAGTGAATAGGTGATTCATATTTTCATATGTCCGCAATGTAGTCCGCAATATGATCCGCAATGTAGTCCGCAATGTAGTCCGCAATATGATCCGCAATGTAGTCCGCAATCTAGTCCGCAATATAATCCGCAATATAATCCGCAATATAGTGGATATTGAGGAACTTGTGATGCAATAAATATGATTCTTCGATACGAACTTCAGTGATAAGTATAGAAGTGGTATAAGTATTTACCACCTTTCTTTAATGTGCACCCAGTTATTCTAATTATTAATTTCAGTAATACTTTTTTTATTATCAGACCATGCACAGTCTAGACATTTGTTCAGTAGCCTCCAATCCCGACACCAGACATTCTTTGATCGATTCTCGTTAGTTATTCCGTCCGTTAAATGTTTAATTAGAATCATTTGCACAAAGTTTGCAGCACAATATATGCTTACTTGAGGTTTAACTCGTCTCAGTCCAAACATTTTCAGCCTGCATCGTGAAAATATCAATTTAAGTTCGTAAAATTTCAAATATATGGAGTAATGGACTGGTTTGTTGTGAAATGAAGACCCCTATATATATTACCAATATCATTAGGCTGGAATTAAAATCGGTTTCTTCTGCACATATGGCCCCATCGTTACGTATATTTGCTGTAAATCATTTATATTTATTTTTATTGTCTGTTTGTTACATTCAAATTTGGCATTTTAAGTGCAAAGATTCGTTCATTGAAGGGGGGTTACCTGTACTTTTACAGAGTAAACACCAGTTGTTGACCTCATTTCTGACCTGGCTTCAGAGTTATAAGCAAGGTTTTAAAATGATTGGTTCTTTCCAAGGACAAAATGGAGCTTTTGTATAAACATCTTTCTATTTTAGTTGGGTCGTAAGATGTGTACGTGATTCTTTGAACGTAAATTCGTCCTTATAGTTTCTAGAAGATCACGTGACAACTTGTTTACGTAAAAAACAGAGATATAAACCATGTTTTGGGAGCAAGCTATTCAGTAGAAGAAATTAGGCTTTTAAAATACAAAGTTGTGTCTTCTTGAGTTATTATAAATTGTGTCAATTCGTTTGGATCAAGAGGAATTATTGTGTTATTTATCTGGAAAAGAATATGTGCTCATAGAGATTTTTATTAACATGAACTTACTAAATCAAGTGACATCGTCTTCCATCTTGGATACTTCGCTGGAATTCGAAATTAGAACTATTTGGACATTTTATTACCAGGACTGTTGCCATTTCTTTTGTGGATAATATTTTGAATTATTTTGGATTAATTTTGGAATTGATTCTTAAAACGGTAAGTTTATTTTTTTTCGAAAAAACATTTGTACTGAATAAATTATTTATTAAGTTTTACAAGCTTGTTATTTTCACTCTTTCTATGTACTGTTTATTCGAGCCTAAGCACTTAACACCATATATAGGCATCAACCACTACGAGATTGATTCCCAGGGAAGTCATACAGATATTTCTTCGGCTACTCAGGCAATGCAAAACTTACAATTGCTAAGTCTTGCATTTTTGTATTCGTTCTTATATGCACCCATTTTTTTGTATTCTGGATTGGAATAACTCATGATAATCAAATTTCAAGAAAATGTATGGTCACTGATTTTCGAAACATAGAAATATTTACTTTTAAACTTTCGCACGTAATTATTATGCACCAATCTAAATAAAGTATTGTTTCTTCTTCATCTTCATGCAGGATTCACTATATATAATGTCAAAATGAAATATTTGCAGGTTCGGCATCCGAGAATGTGGAGTTATTTATGCCACTGTCGGCACATACGTGGGCATTGCTCGAACCGTTGATATTTGATCTGGTCTTTAAAGAGCGAAATAGCAGCTGCTAGGGTGTGGAATTACCCTTTAGTACTAATATATTCCCTGTTGTTGGACAGATTGAACAGACTTTAAATCCTGACCATTCCTGTTGCATAAAACGGTATCACTTGCATCTACATTTTGGAATTGTATTGGTTAAACATTATCACCGGTAGTTAGAGCCCAACCCACCAAAGGTGAGGAATGAGGTATTCCAATTGCACGCTTCTTCGCATTAATTTGACTGTTTCTCAGCGATGAACGCAGATCTGTATGCATGGGATTAGCTGAAGAGGTGACTTGCAGAGGACTCAAAGATGTTTAAGTGACAGAAATACCGAGCATAATCTCATAAATCTTCAGAGATATAACTATAGGTAATGACATCAACCCCAGCCGATAATGAACCTTCATGGAGCTGAAAACAGGTACGGTTTTACATTTTTGGCATATTTTATGCACTTGACGGGTCCAATTCATAGGCCTAACGTTTTGTGTTTTTCTTCCGGCAGCAAATTTGAAACTGATGTGACCCTTTTAAAAGAAGAAGGCAAATTAATATAAATCTCACATAACTGTTAATCAGTTTTACCAAACGACTAGTCGTTTTTGTGCTGGGCATCACACTGTTGTCAAATATTGGTCCATATGTGACCATTATTTAAACGGTAAGAAGAAAACAGAATGTGGATTCTTCATGGTGTAGAACACATTCTGCCTTAGAGTCATTCACAAGCGGAACATTATAGTATGTAAGTTAGGAAAAGTAGTACAATGTGAAATCCACGTGATACAAATCAGCAAAATTCATCATCTTAAAGTGCAACAAACCTTACGAAAAAAAGTGACGTATACTGCCTGAAATTGGTAAGTAGAATATTGATTATATAGGACACAGAAAACTAACTTTTCTCTTTGATAAGTCACATGTGAGCTGATGCCTTGCATTTGACAACATGACTTAGTCACATGGTCACCCAATGTGGCAACGTAGATAATCGTAACTGATATAGTCATCACCAACCTTATCCGTACAGACGTTGCTTGTATCAAGTAGAACTTTGACTTCTGACATCAATATATAGTATGCAGCGACCTTCAGATCACGAGATCAATGTAGGCTAGGCATTACATCTAAAAAGAGTTAAGTTAGAAAACACTGTAAGTATGACATATTTAAGAATATAAATGTGCTACTTTAGAAATCACTGTAAGTATGACATATTTAAGAATATAAATGTGCTACTTTAGAAATCACTGTAAGTGTGACATATTTAACAGTAAGAATGAGCTACTTCTCTTTTTACTGCATGCAGGGTTTGATACAAGTTTAAATAATTTACGCGATTATCCTATGTATGTGCCTCGTGGTATCAGCGAATTTCTTTGTTTTCAACAGCTAATGCAATTAATATGTATAAGGCAAACAAAAATAAAATACACCTGGCTTTCTAGGAATTTGAGGATCATTTCATAACTGGACCACTCATAGTTAGTGCTAACTAAAATTAAATAATTTTTATCAACATAAATAACAGGATGAAGCTATATACCCAACAGTTTAAGAGAGTTGTTACAAATATTTCGTGAGTTGAAGCTAAATACAATCATTTCAATTTAAACATTGTAAGGGACAACGTTATTGTTTCACAAATCCCAATGCATAAAAATGTAGCCAGTGCTGGTTGTTTTATACAACAATTCACAAATGTTGATTTACCCAATTCAGGCATACAACATGGATGATGCGGTGCTTAGAAAAAGATGAAAATTTACGGATTAGATAGATGTGACGATGACTACTTTGTGATAAGCGTAATCCTTCCTAATAGCACGACTGTCAAAAAGGAATAAATGCAAGCTAGCAGAATTGTGGAGCACAAAAATGTGTGTGGTCTGAAATATATTGTTCTCGAACTAAAAAGATGTAGACAAAATAGTAAATAAGACAATAAAGGCGTTAAAACATATACAATATGAAGATTTGTATCCATTGCAAAGCCTAAAAAAAAGACATACGTCCGAAACATCACAAATAAACAATAAATGGCACACGTGAAAAGCGTGATAAAGCGAATATAACTTTGACAATATTCTATAAATTACAAGACTTCAATTCAACTCAATTTTAAAATGATGAAAAAATAATACATTCTAAAAGACCAAATGCTGGTCAATGAGAACGTTTAACACAGAAAAGAGCATGTTGCACGGACTTATATAGACATTGATAATTCTTTTAAATATCCTTCCTATGTCAGCATTTGTTTCGCCTGGATTATTAATTGATGGAGTAGGGGAGGTAGATTGATATTATAATGCAACCTGGTATAGATCCTTTTGTCAAATTTATTATAGACACATCATTTCATAATGCTTTTGCTATTCTTGAAGACATAGCAACCGCTGTTATATATTTTGCGTTTGTTTGAATATCCGATTTTGTCTTCCTCTTAATCGTATCTTTCCCTCGTTTGTTGGGTTACATGTCAACCGTTTAGGTTTACATTGTAAAATTATATTTTATGATTTTAGTACCTGCTGTAAAGTTGGCTAACCTTTGCATATATATGTGTCTCGATATTATCAAGGATTTGTAATGATTATCTGAGAGTAACAGTAGTTTATGTTCAGCATTCCGTATAAGAAATTCACATTAGGCTTTGTTTATTCTGTTTCTTTAAATGTGATACAGACATAATATTCATAGCTTCTGATTAACATATGATTGACTTTAAACACTTACATCTTTAAAATGTTTCGCTTACCTGCTGCACAAAACATATGCTTCGTCACTCTTTAACAGTGAGCTGGTTTAAAACAAACTCCATTATACTTCCATGTTATTACAGTTTTTAGGCATCGTGTTTAGTTACTAGTTTGTGTTTCTTGTTTTACAAATTAATTCTTCTGTCTTTCATCTGCATCGGCTTATTAGTGCACTTCTAGCCTTTTTTTGTTAATGTTTCCGTTTTGAGCATGTTTAGTTTTTTTGTGAGCGTCTGTCAGGTTTTAATCCTAAATCATCTTTATGGAGATATATCTTCTTGTGTGAAGTTAACTTTCGTGTTGATATGCCAACCGAATGTATTGTTCGGTTTTTCTCTGACTACCTTGCATTTAATTTGCAACAAATGATATGAAAAACATTAGGAATACAAACGAATCATGGAAACATCACAGAAACATAAATCCTTCTCATACGCCTGCGATTGTTACGATTTAGTGCTTACTTATTTAGCTGGCACTGTGGATGATTTTTACGATCAATGTTTGTCTCTTGCTGATAAGCGTCTTCATAATAATTCTCCTAACATGGAGAGTTTGATTTATTTTAAAAAAAATAAAATGTATGTTGTGTTAATTACGTTATTTTCTTCTTTTGATAATTTTAGTGTTTGGACATATTTCTTTGCCACCGACTTCTAGTATCTTATATATCTCAAATATGTATACCCAGTTTTATTATGTCGATTTTTTACATGACTGCTTTGTGAAGAATTTCGAGTCAAATATAGAAATTGGCAGTCACATTGATTGTAATGATAAAGAAAAAGCAAAGTCTAAATATTAGATGATAGATTTTATTTATATACAACTTGTTTTATTTCCCATTAACTGTTTAGTGAAAGCAAAGCAAGATAAATTCATCCTTTCTTATCAAGTCAATATTTTAAAGGGTGTCTAAAATGAAAAGTGTTCTCAAACAGTATGGTGTATATATTATGCATACATACATACATACATACATACATACATACATACATACATACATACATACCGTTAAGTTCCATTTATCACTGTTTCGCTGTAGGAAAAAAGAGTAATCTTGCACATTTATTCTAATTACACTATAAAAATACACTTTAACATTGAATTTACTGCACCGTAAACTTTTAAACATCATGGATAAATCCCAAGTTTCCAAGTGTTACTGAGGCCGAAATCAGGCTAGTATCGGTAAATTTTGTGATAAAATACGCGATTTTCAATTATTGTCTGCAGACAAAAATTCGCTTTTTGCCACGCCTATATTCATGTAACCTCTGTGTTGACCTCTCCCGAAGATTAAGAATTTTAGCCATGCGCAAACACGTGTTTACAAAAATAATGGCGTGTCCGCAATTAGATCGAAGCCAACACTTAGATTCTGAAAGGAGGAGGGAAAAAAAGCTGTTTGGGCAAATTATGTATGCACACGCATATGTATTGGTGACCAGCATGAACGATGGAATAAAAAGAAGTCCACTTTGAGCCTAGAAAATAATCCAGAGGTCGCCGAATTCTTGCTGGATACTGGTGAGTCTCAATTTTGCAATGGACAGTAAAGTTTTTATACCGCTGTTTTATTTTTGTATTGTTAACTCTTTATCAAACCTCTTAAAATAACATATTTTATATAAACTGGCATTATTCCATTTAGCTTGAAATAAAATGCCACAGCCCTGCAACAATATCGCTGAAATCAGCATGTACATGACATACAGCAGCTGTTTATTGAGGCCACCGAAGGGGTATTAATGATCATCTTCATTTTCGCATGCAACCATAAGACTATTAAGGCGCAAGCAGACACTACTGTTTTTTTTTTTTTTAATACAATTTATTTATAATGTAATTAGTGATGGCTGTAAATAAAAGTAATGCAATACAGTTAAGTATATTTTGTGCATGACCAAATTAAATAGCACACTATGTGTGCATAAATGCCCGTGGGGATGTGGCATCATTCCTTACCCCACAGGAAAAATTAAATAACTTTCTTTTCAAAGATAAAACAGTGAATAATGTCCCACCGGGGCCGGTTCACTTTAATTTAACATTCATTCATTCACTATTATTTGTAAAATATATATAAATTTTTGTGTCTAATGAAATATTTATTTTCCCTTGCTATATTAGTTATGAATTTACTGCCAGTGCAAGGAAAACATCAGAAACAGAGGATTGTCAAAGAAGACATGGCCACAACTTCCACACCTGGGCCAACAATTCATCGGATACAAATTCCTGCTGTCTCTGATATAACCACATCATAATCAGATATGGCATCTATGTAAGTATTACTACATTTTATTAAATTTTATGTATTTTTACTAGTTTACAAATATTTTGGTAGATGCACCTGGAAATGTATCATTCTATACTAGTTTAATATTTTGCAGTTGGAAAAGATTGTACATTTTGTTAAAATATGATTTGTTTTATATAGAATAATATTTTTGTTGTAAATTGTTGGCACATGTCATTTTTGTTATTGATATGTTCCTCATCATGCTGTTTGTATTTTAGTTAGTCTCAAGTGAGAATAGTCTTTGACTAAATGAGTCACCCCTTTAAATAAATTATTATTATTATTATTATTATTATTATTATTAGTATTATTATTTCTTGAGGCATTATCATTCCCATTATAATAACCAAGATAAATGATAATGCTTTCTTTTGATACAAAACTAAAGATTTCCAAGTTCAACATTAGTATTTACACATTTCAAAATTTTTATTTTAAGGGATTCAGTCTTGTCTGAAGTTGAAAAACTTAAGGAGAAGGAAAGTGTTCTGATGGAAAAGTCTAAAAGTTTTATCAACCCATTTGAGAAAGTATACTAACAAAAATAATTGTGATACATACAAAAAGGAGAATATTCGTGTTAAGTATACTAAAAAGCAACCATATATATACATGTATAGTATTGCATTGGTATTTGTGGATGGTATTTGTGCATAAACCAGAAAATTGCTCCCACAAAAGCTTTCTTTGCAGTGTATGAACATACAAGTTAAACATGTGTAATTACAATATATCTTAAACATAGTATTGATGCGTAATTGAAAAAATGAAGATATATTGTAAGAATATGAATACATTGTATTATAAATACAAACCACACTAAGGCCATAGTTATGGTTTGTCCGTTTAGTACACTTGGAGAGGGCAAGGGGGGTTACCCAAATGCATATGCTTGTGTATGGGGGTGGGAGGTCTGCTGATTATGTATTTACACATATACCTCGATAGTAATTTGTCTAATATGTAACCTGCTTGACTGGGTTCAGTTGGTGTTTGAGTTTTAGTGGACAATCAACAAACTTTTTAAAGTTACACAGCTTATTTATTTGATGCAGCCAGACATTCAACATTGGTGGACTATCTGTTATATTAAATACATAATATTATTAATCCTTGATCTTTTTTGTGTGGATTAAATATAGGCTGTTCTACAGAATGTGGAGGGCAATTGCATGTACGCAGATGGGGTGTGTGTAAAAAAATAAAGTATGCATGTGTACAGGGAGGGAGGGGTCAAGCTTTACCCGATTTTTGTGCACATGCCCATTGTTGGAATCAGATTTTGTTTCAGGAATTTTTACTTTTTTGCTTGCAGTCTAATTCATATCGGTCTGAGCTATACACAGACAGATAAACATTTTCAGAAGTAGGATTGGAAGTTTCTTGTTTGTTAACATAATAATTCATTTACGTTAAAATATTAATGCTTTACCTGAAAGTTGATAAACCATCTGTTTGTGGTACAATTTAATCTTTTACAGAAGAAATTTTTTAAAATAAATTTCATAAACCAATTTTGATTAGAATTAGTCTAATGTAATTAGAAAATTCTGTAAATAATCTAAACATTTTTATGATATATGGGTTAGATACAGGTTTGCTATATTTACATTTTCATCTGTAGCAAAATGATTTGTTACATGTAATTGAATGCAGTTTTTATTTGGACTTTTGAGAATTAAAAAAAATATAAAATGACATTGTCAGTGAAATGTTTGCATTTTCTTGTCAGATATCAAAGGTCATTCAACAAAAAAGTGAGAGATGGTCTGCAAACCCAAAGAAAGCTGATATTGAAAATGAGGTTAGATGATAGAGTTGGAACGAACCAGCCAGTTGTTTTGGTCATAAATGATCATAGGTGAATATCTGATGTACTTACTCCAATACCACCACCATCTACAAAACAGATTGTTACAAAACAGAAATCTCATTTTAAGTTAAAATGATTTAGGCCTTTTAGTCAGGTAACACCTATTGATATCAAATTGTTATGGAGAGACTATACTAGTGATTGTATGATAACAAATGATCCCTACCATGGACCCATATAGACTTTGATTTTCTTGAAGTGTCTACTATGAGCCAAAGTCCAGCATCTGTTTGATTTCCAAGATTCAGTTTATCTTCAGACCACTGTTGATTATGTTCTTAATGCTTTTAAAAAAACATGCATTTGAACCACAAGATGTAGGACCTTTTCAAACTTTTCATACCCATTGCATTTATACTTGTCTTATATGTATGTTTAGATTGAAGTAAATGCAGTGTATTTTGGCCATATGATGTATTAAAAAAAGAACAGCAGAAACTATTCATTGTAATTCATTTAATCTTATAGGAGTAACAAGATTAAAATCGTGTAATTACAAGTCGGTATTATTGCATAATTAAGTACCTTTTAATAATTTTAATTTCTACATGTTTTGAGTAAAATTGCAGTCAGAAAGATTTCTAGGATACTTTGAAGAAGAAAAAATGTACATTGGAGCAAATGACTTCAATCCATGTATGTATGTATGTATGTATGTATGTATGTATGTATGTATGTATGCATGTATGTATTTTCATGAAAATGAATTAAATCAGAAAACAGCATTGAGCTTAACAACATTGTTTCGAATTCCACAGCATAGTATTGTCCCATATTTCTTATTTCATTATTAAATATTTAGGCTAAATTTTCTAACACAAAATAATTAGACTTTGTTTTAATTAAATTATATATTTTCCTGAATTTATTTGCCCAATTTTTTAAGAATACAATGTAATGAAGTGGTTTATCACAGGTGCAGCGATGTCTGCTATTACCAGTTCACATACAGTTTCAAACTAATTTTATAAAGAAAAAAATGCTGTTAACTTCTGGGGTTTTTTTGTTATAAAAAAAGAAATCAATTAAAAATGATACTGATTATATTTGTTAACAACAAATTACTATTTACATACTGGTGTTGACCGTTCCAGTGGCCTAGTGGTAGGAGCATCCACCTCAGATGCAATAGGTTGTGGAGGCCTTGATCCCTGGCAAGGTCATACCAAAGACATAAAAATGGTATTAACAGCTGCCTCATTTGGTGCTCAGCATTAAGAGGTTAGTGTATGGACTGGTCGTCCTACTGTCAGAATAATGTAACTGGGTGGGATGTCATGCTACATGTCTGTGGCATGATGCCTCAGTGCTAAATATCACTATAAACTGCCACACTGCAAGCATCGTAGCAATATGACTGAAATTGGTATATTTTCATCACTGTACAGTAGGCCCAATTTCATGAACTCAGCAGTGATATATTGCTGCAAACAGGGTTAAAGGTCAGTTAGCAATTAAAACACCCCTGTGAATGTGTAAGAGTTTGTTTGTCTGCATAGGCTAATTGGTATCAACATTGCATAAATACATGTAGCCTTGGATTACAACACTGCCAGAACTTAATGGGTACATCGAGGAAGGTATAAAGTACAACCAGTCATTTTACGTCTAAAAAATCAAGAGGTCAAAGTCTCCTCTTCTGGTAACATGACCCCTGCATTCCTGAATTTGATATGTATATCTGGGCCAGTTTTGCATTGTACTTAGTACATTATATATACTATTCAGTATATATATATATATATATATATATATATATATATATATATATATATATATATATATATATATATATATGTGTGTGTGTGTGTGTGTGTGTGTGTGTGTGTGTGTGTGAATGAGTACCTAGCTACCCTAATTTTAAAAGAAATGCAATAGGAAACATACATGGGGTGGGCTTAATTTAAATATTTGTTTCTCTGCAGTAGTTTGTTTAGGTGATGTACTAAAGTTTGGCATTGAGTAATTGGTAATCACTTGAGTCAAAAGCATTGAAACCAAGCACAGGATACTAAAACATCAATGTAATTTCTATTGAACTGTCTAGTATTTTGGAATAGGATGTCTGTAATCATTTATAGTAATGGTACACTAGTTTCTCATATAAAAGTCTCTGGGAGACAAAGAAAAAGGAAGAATGGAGGCAGAAGTGTGATGGACTGAATGGAATTGGACTACCAGTCCAGAGAAAGATCATACAGACGAGTAGGAACACAGGACAAGAGGAAAATCTATTACACTAAGTCAGATGATAAAATAGGTCATAATTTGGTCGAGTTAAAGACGAGTGATAGGGTTTTAATTTGAATTTCATTTGAGAGATGACTGTAATTTAATGAGATTAAATTGTTGTTTATTTGACTTTCACATTTTGTGTATTCATTAATTTAACTGTTGGCACCACTGACTGGGGGCTCTGAGCATTGCATCTGTCTATCACTACTTCAATTCCTCACAAAAACATGCCAAGGGAGTCTTTTGTAATAATTTAAATAATATTGGGAGCACCCCACCCAACCTAAATAACATGGAAAACCTCTATATATGCCATAATTATTCTTAGATGATATCCTTCAGTTTTTTATGCCTGACTGTACATGTACTCTTGAATTAAAGTTATACCTGTACGTGCACATTTATACTTATATAAGTTTTGTACATTTCATAATATATAATAGTTAGTTTTACAGTGTATGCAGTTGTGTACATTCATCTGGGTATTCATATAAAGGGTATAATTATTTCTATGGTAAATGAACACATTTTAAAAAACTGAAAATTTGATGCTTTTAAATGGTGTCAAGTATATTTGATTTAGTTGTAATAAGATGGCTGATGATCCACATATGTGATATAAGCATTCAAGGTTGCTTTAGATGAACTAGTATTTTAGTCTTAAAAACCTTATTCTGTTTCCAGAGCCATTTTGTATTACATGATATTGTAATTAATGAACAGTGTCTGGATAGAATAGTATCCTAGTGTTTGTAGTTCTGTTGATATTTGCAAACCAATCTGTATTCATGAAACACTGCAACAAGTTTTGCTTTCTCAACTCAATATGAATATGCATTATTTATCATTTAACTTAATGTGTTACTGTATATGCACGATTAAAATCATGTTCACCAGTGTACTTTTGTTTTTTCTACTCTTTGCATCCCAAGACAATGCAAGTCAACTTCAATTCATCCTATGTTTTTAATAAATAGTCTCCTCACAGTTGCTTTCAAAACATAGCCATACATATAATTATTCTTTAGTGGGTAGGTAGCTAAAAAAATGTTTAACAAAACTTGTTCATGTAAAATAAAAATTGCATACTACAAAAGAAATGTTTTATACAACAGAAAATCAACATAAATTATATTATTCACACATCATATATTTGGATAGATCATCCAAGTCTTCCTTTTGTAAAGCCATGGTACTGGCCAAAATTATTTATCCATTATACCCCATACACAACAGCTTGGAATGACATGTCTGTTGCCAGTACTTAGGTATCCGTTCAGTCCATAAAATAAACTGCCTATTAGCAGTATGCCTTTTCCCCTGGTTGTAATCATTATCTTCTTCTGCTGCCAGGACATCTTGACTATACCTCTGTGCAACAAGGAGCACGACTTCATCTAAAACAACCAGGTCGAAGTCCTGCAAAAAATTTTTTAAAAATTGTCAGTAAAAACAATTCCAAATAAAATAAATCCATTAAATATTATGTGGGAAAATATTAATTTTTGTGTTATGCAATGAAGCAAACGTGTAAATATACAAACAAATGCGCAAATCACATCGACTATCGGATACGTGAACGTAATGTGGTAATGCAACTGCCCAAAAAGATCGACTTTATTCTGAGCCAAAGAAGCGACTTTAGCGAGACCTTTTAATAGCGGTTCTGATTACAATGATACAAATTATCATATTTTTAGTTGGTTTATCTTACAACGTAACAGAATCACACAAACACGAGAAGTAAACACTTTCAAGAATGGCCCCTTAGGAACCCCTTATTGTCAGGATTTTCCATCATATTGACTTTTTGCCTACTTCTTGTAATTTATCATATATAATGAGAAATCTATAAGCAATACATATATTGTGGGTGACTATAAAGAACTAAGGAGAAAGAAAGACGAAGGATAAGGCAATAATTACATCAAAAGAGAATCACAGGCTTACCTCGACTTCCATTATTTGTTGACGCGCGTCACTTGACACTGCGACTTCGGAGAATATCGGTAAATTCCGTTTCTGCATAATTAATTAGCAATCCGTACAGAAAATCGTTATAATTTCATTGATTAAACTTACAGATGTACATTTTTTTAAACTGAATCACCTGTAATTACTCATTTTTTCTACTATACTTTTCATAATATCATGCATTTGCAAGAACAAAAAAGTCGAAAAACTTAGGTTGTATGCCTTTAATGGACAATCCGTTCGAAGTTGCTGGGTCCTGGTATGCAAAAGAATGTTGTCCGTATGACTTCGTTTTCTTAGCGAGAATAATGAGCATGCTATTGTCAGAAGAGGAGCGTGTAGATCTTGCTGGTGTGAACATTTGGGTGAGATCAGATAGGTATGTTGGTCTTGAGTCTGTCAGTGAAACTTAGCACAAAGAAAAGAAATCGTGTTTGATTCTGGATTGAATGGATACCCGGTGTAGGGTAAAGAATAGCCGGGACGTGTGCTCTGTTCGTGGTATTCTAAATATCATCCGATCAGCAGTATTGAGAACGTTTTGAAGTCTCTACAGTAGATATTGAGACGAACCAGACATATTTGAGTTACAATAGTACAATCTTGAAGGTACTAATGAACACACAAGTGTTTTAGTGGCATATACTGAAAGATCTTTGTGAATAGAGCTGATGTGTCTCAGCTCATGATAAGCATCCTTGCATATATTCATGACATGTTGATGCAATGTGAGAGTACTGTCTAGAGTAGCACCGATGTTTCGTACCGACTGTGTGAATGTAATGTTGGTAATGCTGATATTTATTGTTTAAAGCAAGTCCATAGATTTTTGTGAATGAAAAAGTCTTTGTGTTGTGATCAGAATGACCTCAATTGTATGATCATGTATATGCAACTTGTTACATGCCATCCATGATTTCACATCAGATCAGAAATGCACCTCTCTACTCCTTGGATGGTGGCATCAACTTCAGTTGGGTGGCTAGATTTTATATATTTGGGTGTCATCAGCGTACAGTTAGTGAGACACTGGATGATGATCAATGACACTTGAGATCGGCTGAGTGTACAGAATGAAGATAACAAGATAAAAAAATTGCCAAAATCGCACGTTTCGGAAGCCGTAACTTCAGTTTGGTACAACGTAGAAAAGCCAATGATGGACTGATGAATAGAAACATATCTCAGGAGTAAAACAAGCCGTATATAATGGTTGTGTACTTTTAAATACGGAAATAGAAAAATGAAATCGAGGGTCATGGGTTGAACCAAGTATTTGGAAGTTATGAACCTTCTCTTTTTATATAGTATGATAGAGAGGGTCCTATGTCAGAATGGGTCATGGGGGTAATCTAAGATATTTTTGTCACTCTGTATGATTTTTTCCCTTCATATGAATGTTTTCTATTCACATCAAGCACGCGTCGAGCACCTGTGGGTTTGCTTGGATTTCATGCATTAGTTTAGTTATTTGTATCATACGGAAGTTTCTCTTATTAGCAAATAAAAGTGGAGGGTTAAGGACTGATACATTGAGATGGCATATAAATCAGAGGTGATCTGATGCAAGTGTGTGCGATACAAGGGTGGATCGTAGAATATTATCATCAGCGCTATGCAGAATCCAGTCTTAAATGTGATCATGTTTATGGGTAGGATGGTTAAATGAATGTTTAAGGTGGAAAACGTGAAGGGAATGTAGGAATTTTGATGTGTAGAAGTTTCCAGGACAGTCAAAGTGAAAGTTGAAATCTACAAGAATAATCAGGTTGCCGCCTATTGAATTTCCGTTCTACAGGATATTCGGAAACTGTTCAAAATAGAGACATTAAGTCCACTTCTTTTTTCTACTTGAAGGAGGGCGATAGAGGCAGAAGTAAATGGACTGACCTTTGTTCCAGTGTGAGTGTTGGTTGGACTAGTTCAAACGATGTGTGTTGCAGAAATTGAAGACTGTGTTGTGTTTAAGACATTCTATCATAGAATTATTTTGATATTGATCTCGTCTTTCATCATCAGCCTCTGTGTGGTCGTTGAGGCACTACGCTGATGAACATCTGACTAGTTTCTTTTCACGTGTCTCGATCATGTGCCAATGCCTGTGTATCCGCAAAACGTTTCCGGTCCCATTCTGTGTTGTTGTCAGTCCACTTTGTTTTCTATCTACCTCTTTTTCTGCCACCCTGGAGAGAGAGAGAGAGAGAGAGAGAGAGAGAGAGAGAGAGAGAGAGAGAGAGAGAGAGAGAGAGAGAGAGAGAAAGAGAGAGAGAGAGAGAGATGCTTTGGTGACGATATATCAACTAAATGAACAGAGTTTTATGGTTCGTTGAAATTGTGTTAAAGCAGAATAGTGACTATGATAAAGTGAACATATATTAAACTATTTAATTATCTATTGATGGTTCGTCATTTCGCTTAGTTTATATTACCCATTAATTTCCATGCTGCGATATGCGCATATATGAACGTTTATGTGAATGACGTTTCTAACTATGTGGTTAAAGTGCTGTAATACTTCATTAAAATCAACTTTTGTGTTTAAACCTATGTGTGCATTATATTGATTTAAGCAATGTGAAGAAAAGTAGAAACTGACAAAGGAAATCAATCAACGTATCAATATGCAACAGTGATTTTGAATAGCTACAAAATGAATAGAACTACATTTTTTAGCGGACACACTATACAGCAATGTGATGAGTTCATTGATTGGGTCACTAAACAGCAAACTGGCAAATCTGAACTCCTTTAAAAGGGCAAACATATGTATTGGTACCTGATATAAATAAAATATATGCATAGCATGTACCCTGTATCAGTCGTATATATTTTTCGTTAAAACAAAACTCAGTAAGTCTAGTTATAAGAAGAAGAAGAAGAAGAAGAAGAAGAAGAAGAAGAAGAAGAAGAAGAAGAAGAAGAAGAAAAGAAGAAGAAGAAGAAGAAGAAGAATAAGAAGAAGAAGAAGAAGAAGAAGAATTTAATTGTTTGTCAGTTTAATTGTTTTCATTACTTGATATTTTAAAGTAATTTTATTCACCAGAGATGATAGTTTACCAGAAAATCATTTGACCTGAATTATTCTTTCGTAAACACCAAATATTGACATAGATCCTGCTTTTGATTCGGGATTGATAGCAGCAAATTAAATAAGTATTTTAAAATATTGGTTGTATTCCAGATCAAGATGGGACTATGTGATTTAAGAAGTAAATATCTTGTTTTGTTATTTTTAAAGTAAACTGACTGGTTCTCGTCAGGGTCATTTTAGGACTACGTGATGTAAACACGATCATGCGATCCTTATTTCGAAATCCAAGATTTTCCGTATTTGCGCAGAAGGTAGATTTAATAAGAGATGTTTAGAGAAATATTCTCATTCCTCGTATTGCAGTACCACTTTAATTCGTTTTCTATGCACTCTTTTCCACTTTGGTTTGTAGCATCTCGTTTATTTCAGTTTTCTTGGTCAATTGTCTCTCTTTCAATTGTTGTATTGTACAAGTGGTTGCACATTTTCGCTGACATTTTGTTCCTTCGGACACATGGTCTATGACATTGCATATTTTTAATGACATTTTAGTTTAATTTTAATTGATAGTAGATGTCAATGCAACTTAACATACGTGATACGTAGATCTTCCTAATATATACGTTGCAAAGTATATCACATTGTTTACGTTGAGGTTGCATTTACTAGGTAATAAAGGTCTTGAAGCTAAAACATAGTTTCACTTCTAGAAACCGGACAATATTGAATCAGCGAATTAAAGTAGCCTTACTAAGTATGAAGCTTTCTAATGAGGAACCATGCGTATTATGTATGGATAACGTTGTCAGTATTTTAAGCTCTTTAGAAATAAAATAAAATATATTTTTCTTATGCCGAATGTCTAACCGAGTCAATATTTCCTTTTAGAAAATACGATGACTTTGCAAGAAGACCACAGTGTTTACATTAGTGTCCTTCTGTCTGCTATGGGCTTTTGTAAAATGGAAGTAAGCATCCACCGTTTGAAATGGAAATTCCTTGAGTTCACCGATAACCTCTTCAGCAGATATATGATTGATATTGAAGGATTCGTTCACTCTGGAAGTTCATCAGAAGGAATGTCTGGTGGACCATATTACAGTGGTGTGAAAAGCGACTATGATACCATGAAAATTCTTACGAAAGCACAAGTAGTTAACGTTGGGAATGATCTCATCGAGGATGTGTCTACGACCACAAATGCTGTATTACTGCAGGAAATACCTGATAAAGATTACCCTGGATATGTCAAACTCGCAATTATAAGAGCCGATTCTAGTTTGCTTCAAATAATGCCAGAAAGAGATGGCCGGCACTACTTGCCCATCACATGTGTGAGCTTATAGAATATCCTCCAGCATGAAATGGCAGACTTACTGACAAGTACTGACCCTGCAGTAAGGGATCACCCAATCAAAGTGTCTGGTATTCATGGCCCACCTGTATCTCTAAAGGCATCCGAACCTGAAACAACACGCAAGAATCTAATTAAAATGCTGGAAAGCACGAGTGATGAGAAAACAGATTTAGACAAGGCTAAATTCCGCATGTCAAATTCGTACTCTGATATCCACATTGTAGCTTGTGTCAAGTCATACGGATGGCCAGAAGAGGACCAAAATTGGATAAGCAGACCTCGACCTGGATCCTGGCCTGTGAGGCATACTGTTGAGTACATTGTTCAAAATACACGTGTATTCTTGGCACCTGTTGGAAACAACAGTAGTCCGGATATGAACTTGCAGTGGAGACCTTCGTTCAATGTAGCTGAGAAACTGCTAATCGAAAGCTTCAAATCGACACAGATACAATGTTACGCACTGTTAAACTTATTTCTGAAAGATAGTCAGCAGTAGATTGCGAAAGACATCTTGACATCATACTGCATGAAGACGACGGTGTTTTGGTTGTCGGATCTGCAAGGTACAAAAAATATGTGTCCCTCCAAGCTTCTGTACTATTTTGTTGAATGTCTTAAGCTACTGAAGACTTGGCTGAATGAAGGCAGACTCCCCCATTACTTCATAGAATTTAGAAATATTCTTCGATCAGATCTGGACTCTGAAGAACTCCCAAAATTGATACTATCTCTGGATGAGGCAATTTCAAATCCAATCTTGGCTTTTGAAGACTGTAAATCTTTTACACGCGCGATGTCAGTCACAGGAGGAGATTTCAGGATCTTTAATAGACTTATTGCTCGTTCCATATTAGCTGCCTGGCTTGAAATGAGGTCTGGAATTATAGAACGCATATACTCCTATGGAGCAAATTACGTCTTTTGCGTACCGTACGACGAATTTAGCATAGATAATTGCATTCAACGCTACAGATGTATGGTGGATGACTCACGAAATATTGCCTATGGTGATCCACTTCTCATGATCCTTCAATCTTTTCTAGGATTCTTGTGTTTTGCAAACGATTGCGGTCAAAATGATCTAACGGAGAAAAATCGACGTCTGCATGAGGCTGAAGTCTCTTTTTCCGTTAAAGCTCGCAACATTTTATCTCCGGCAAAACAAACTACACGACGTAATTCAGATTACAAACGTTGTTTTGAAGAACAAAAACAACATTGAAAATAGAAGCAGCTTCATGGAATATCTCTATTCCAAAATGTACGAACATTTTCAGGTGTTATCTAATATAGATGATATTAAAATATTAAGAAAAATATTGAAATTTGCATTGACAAATGTGTCATTGAAAGCACACGATGACGAAATAATATATTCCAGAGAAGAATGTGAAGTTGCCCGTAACATTTTAGAATTTCCACGAGACGCCGCGGAGAGATTAGCTTTTGATCTGATATTTATGCTGCCTGAAGCATCTGCTTTGTCAAGAGCAGCAAGGCTTGAACTACTGATAACTGACACTGTTTTAATGGACAGAAGCTGCACAGGTATAAAGTTGTGTCCATTACTTTACACTTATTATCTCAGATTTCTCGCTTTTCATGCGTTGGGAGACAAGGAGAGTTGCCTGCAAATTCTGTCATTATCTCCTGGAATTGTGTGTTTGCAGCCGACCTTCAATCAAGCTCGTGGGTACAACCTGCTGGCTAGTTGCCACGCCATGATGGGCAGGTCAGAAGACGCCGCACATTGTTTCGTTTGCTCATTATAATTGCATCCTTCAAAAGCAAACGTAGCTTACCAAATGTGTACAGATGCTTGCTTACCAAATGTGTACAGATGCTTGCTTAACTAAATACGGTTTTATAGTATGGCTGCACACTATGATGAGATGCTCTATACTTAACTGCCGTGTCCAACCTATTCGCGCAGATTCAATTGTAAAACTAAAACACTGTATATGTTTTATTCTTTATATGAAGCAGTAATCTCGAAACTATTGTACTCCAGTAATCTGTCACTTAACACGGAACACATCATTCGTAATGAAATCAGTTTATGCTTCTATTATATATCAGTTTTACTGTTGTTTTCCTCGTTGGAAGAACAGACAAGAATTTGTGGAATAATTTTTTTTTTTACAAACGTCCTCTGTAAAAATTAGTTTTTCGAGTTAATCTTCTTGAAAGTAAGATAATATCATGGCAAGTTAACATATACTACTAAGAATGGCATATATTGAATATAAACATAGAACGTGACAATGAAGCCTTCTGATATATTGTCATATCGTTCTGTCAAAATGCATTCCAATGAATACAAATCTGCTGAAAAGAACATGTTGTACTGTTGAGACTGAGTCTCACTTAAACGATGCAGTTTATGCATTGTTTGTTAAAAAAGCAAAAAACGAGGACAGTAATGTAATGTTAAAATCGTCAGGGTAATAAAGCTGGTAACAATATTAATATTTCAGCAACCTGTAACCATGTGCCATCACACACATTGAAGGTGCCTAACCTTCCTTAAATAAATAACATTTTAGTTTGATTATTTGACGCGAAACGAATTTTGGATCACACTCGATTCAATATAATAAATCTGTCTATCGTTTTGATAGTAATTTAAAGACGTTAAAATTAAAAGACCTGACGGATACGTATGTTAACAAAACCTCAACTTCAGAAAGAATAGTGGAATTACACATTAAAAAAGTAAGAATGGGAAAGAGAGTAAAAATGAACTCCAAAACAAAATGGAAGATCATACTGAGAAACACTTTTGCAGAGAAAGAAGAAAAGGAAAGGGAGATAGACAAATTACATAGAAATTCAAATGCGGTAAGAATAAAGGCATACCCATATATGGAAAACTCGCAATCAGAGCTGGCAGGCGGAAAACACCCCAACCACGCTTTATATACACGTTCAGGTTTCGATGCTACCAAGAAAAGAGGTAGATGCATATTTTCTTCGCATTAATGCAAATTGCAGAAAAAAGGAAATGACTATGAGATCTTCTCAGATTCTTTCATGTTCTGTATTTTGCATTCGATTGTCTATGAAGTCTTCTTATAGTGAAAATGTTGTTAGTCAGCATGTAGAACGCAGCTTGGGTAATATTTCTATATGTTGCATTAATATGGCATCAGATTTGGAATCAGGACCCACGACTGTAGGAGTAGTATTGTCTTTACCAATCGAAAGTATTCAGTTATTATTACTCAATGGCCTAGCTATAGATATTATTAGGTTGTGATAAATACAACTGTAACTTGCAAGCCTTGTTTGGATCAAAATATTAATCCTGTTTAGACTGAAATCAATGATTTCCTAGGGTCATACGTATTTGTGGCGAAAAGTGTTTTTGATAATGATGTTGATCAGGAATTAATCCTTTAGCAGGCACATAAATTGAATATTATTTTGATGAGGTCATTTATGTTTCTGGTATTGATCAGTCAAGCAGTACTGATCACGGTGATTCTCTTGTTACTACTCTCTTGATTAAAGGTGACATCCGACAATCACTCCTTGTTAAACAGCTACAAGTTCGTGAGATAGTCTGTTTGTTTCAGAGGCGCAATTCCGAAACTTAGGCCATACATTGCCACTTTTTTATTTTGTATAAAAGGGTGTCCCTCTATAAAAAATGGAGATCACCTGAGCACCTCGCTGGTGACGAGTGGTTAATGAGCCAAACAATTGTCGTTCTGAGGTCATATCAAGCGGAACGTCTTAATATAATCCATTAATCTCCATTTAGGAGTCAATACGGCTTATCGAAAACCCAATCAGAAGATATCTAATGTAAGGTCCATATGTAACATATTCATTCATTGATCAACCATTTAGCAGAATAATAGTAGACTGTGTCGGTCCATTACCTGAAACCAAATCTTCGGAAATCAGAAATATTAGACAATGGAAAAAGTTTTCACATATACAACCTTGTCAAAAGATTAAGCTAACCAGCTAGTATGTAAATATGAACACCTGTTTCCTTCGTTAAGATACTGGGGTCTACACCTATCAAGCAACATCCTTACAGTATGAAACCTCTTCAGCAGGAATGTGAAAAAAGAAGAAATTCAATCTTTTCTGGAGAATGCTTTCATAGGAATTGAAAGTACTCATGTACCTAAACCTAATAATACCTTCCGTATGGCTACTGATTTTAGTATCACCTACACAGCTGCATTTCCATATGTAAATAATCTACGCTAAACAAGATTTTTAATGAAATATATGTCACCAAAGTTTGACTTTGGATTCCACTCACAGAAAGAGCAAAGGAAAGTTCGCTATTTGCAACTCCTGATTGGTTTTATACATATCAAAATATTAGGTGATGTCCTTTTGGTGTGAAATAAGGTTTAATCTAAAATTGAATCTCCTGTGTCTGTTGGTACAAAGCAATGAATGCGACATCTTTGATGTAGCTGGATATTATTGGGCGTGTTGCTCAAATTTGGCTAGAAAAACCATCATAAAACGCTTTAGAAATTATATGCCATATTAAAAGGTTTATCAGTTTTGTTTTCCGCTGCAAATTTAGGACACATTATTTACATTGTTTATTGATGCAAATGATGTAGAGGTTGGTGCTGTTATTGGTTGAAGAAGATATACAATTGTATTTACATTCCAAAATAACATTGCAAACCAAAGTACTCTATAAATTGAGAAGGAATACTTGTCTTTGATATTTTGTTTGCAACACTTTGAAGTGTATTTTAGTTCAGCTCTTTATCTGACTGCATTCAGTGATTACTACCAAACAAATTATAAAAGTTTGATGTTGCAGACATTAAACATTCACGTTAGTAACATGCAGGGGAAAGATAATTTGATTGCTGATAAACTTTCTCATACAAAGAAGCACTACCTTATTTTATATTTTATATAATTTGTGTCATTAATTTTTCCTATGTAATTTTAATTATTATAGTAGAATATATGTCTGACTAATATGTAAAAGAAAGCTTAATTGTATAGAAATTTGTTTTTCTTTATGAGGGGAAGTGTTATGCATATTTAATTTATATTGTATGTTTGACCTTTTTACGAGCGTTAGGCTGACCTGATATGTGTCACTGTTTAAGATACCTACTTGCATGCAAGTTAAAGATTGGGCCTTGATTGCCCACATAGTACGGCTTTGGAAATGTGTTGAAATTAATGCGGTTTTCTCCATTGATTTTGTTCAGAAATTGCTTATGTGATATAGGTCAAAGAGGGATTTATATCAAAACGCTTGTTTAAGCAAACTCTTTATTCATACTCTGCAACAAACAATCAGATAACAAGCGTTGCAAATAAGCTCCAGACCTCATAACTCCTGTCTCCGTTCTTCTTTCTCTTTTCCTTGGCTTGCATTGAGTCTCACCAACTGTACTGGGCTAATTCCCTCTGGTCCCTAAAACCTTCCTGTATTAACGCACAGTGACAATAGCATAGCATATTCCCCTAGCTAGGTAAACTCACACTAAACATTAATATCACCATATAAGCCATTGCCGTTTTTAGTCACACAATCGTGCCCATCAAAATACACATTCCTGCTGATAAGTGTAAACGGATATATTATATATATATATATATATATATATATATATATATATATATATATATATATATATATATATATATATATATATATATATATATATATATATATATATACTCGATCTTATTCTCAGATAATATCATTAAATCAGACGCATTTCTGTACATTGCACATTACAAAGTGTACACATATATGCACATATCCAGGCGCTAATATATATATACTTACACAGGATAATCCTACAAAGTATACACAAGTAGGCAAATCCCTATAAACTAATGTTGCATACAGCAACCATTATACAACGTTTATAACTCAATTCAGCATTTGCAAATCAAGAATATCAAATGAATAAAAGCATGAGATTACTACGACTTAATCCTACAGCGAAATACGATATTAATTATTTACATAAACATTGCTCATATCTCAAAATATACAAATATATCAAACACTACGAATGAATCAACCACATGGTAATTAAACGTACTAAAGTATGCATACTGCATAAATTAATGTACAATAACTTTGCTTAAAGATACTAAAATTGAGCAAATAGTCACTGACCTGTTCTGAAGTTCCTTGTTATTCCCGGAATATACAAGTTTCCCACCAATATCGAATGACATCGGAGTAGCTTATTTTCCCTTCATTCCCGCAACTTGGTTTTGCGACTACAAGTTTAGTTCTCTAGATACTATATTTAAACTTGCTATTATAATGTTAGTCACTCCTTGCTTAATTCCGAGTGGACGTTAATTCAAATAATTATCAGATACTGCCCTCTCAAAACAGTCTGTCAAGGATGGATTTACAGCCCACTTTTTTTCCTTATAACTAATTGATTGTTTTTCGTTGTACATGAATACAACGTTATCAAAGGTGAATAATTGTTTGTTTTCTTCTAGGTATTTGTTTCTAGGTAAGCGACTCTACTAACGTATACCGCGCCGGAAATTACCTATGACGATGGATATTAAAAGCACGATATGCACGGGTATTGGAGCCTGACTATTACTTACTCCTCTATGGTTTTAAGGGAGATCGACACTGGTCGTTTCGGATCTAGTCAAGGAGTGTAGTTCTCCATTGTGTTCTCCAGCCATAGGGTGTAAGTGTTAAAATTATATTACGTTTCGATATGCGAAGCTGATTCAGTTTGTAATGTCATATCGTGTAATGATGCATTTATTACAACGCAGATTTGAAACGTTGTGAACTTTGAATTACAAGTTGCTATGAGAGTTTAGTGTATTAGCATATATCTAGAGATTTTTCAGAACCCTTTATTATGACCAGTTTAATTGTAGCTGACTGTAGCTGAATAAAGCTGTCTGGAGCTGTCTAAAGATGTTTATAGCTATTTAGCTATATAATATCCCAGTTGCGAAGGGTCAATGTAAATTTATCTGGCTGTAAACATGAATATGTTAGCGATGATTTAATAACAAACAATTAGTTATAAAGAAAGTGACAACAAAGTAATCGCGACTTTGATAATGACACTGAATTGTTCATGATATAAAAATTAAAATATAATAATTACGTGAGCTGTAACACAATAATATATTGTTAGCATTCAAATAATAATCCAAGACAATTTACCGTAGATTGAAAAGATAGTTCTCTTGGCCATACAGGAAAAAATGTGATGTAGAAATGTATTGAGTGTAATCAACATAGGGGTGCAAGCAAAATGATAACGGTGGTAATTGTGTATCCTCATGAATTACTTGTAATTGTTCACGTGTAAATACTCCTTGAGGAGGAGTTGAATCTAATATATATATTACGGGTCTGCCCGTGGATCGTACCACACTTGAAATGGTATGTCATACTATTCTAAATATAAACAGTCGGTCTTTTTTTACCGCCTTTAGGTTCAGCAGGCTCAGATAAATATCTTACAGTTAAATTACCTAATACTGATTATTTTGATTATATGTCATTTTCTGATTGCAATAATAGTTTTCAACATAGTTGTTTGACAATTTCAGCATTTATCGCATTTCTTATCATACATGGTAGTAGCAGCAGAATGGGTGAACAGATTTTTTGTCGAAAAGGATCGACATCAGAAAAAACTTTTTGTCGAAAAGGATCGACATCAGAAAAAAGGATTGACAAAGCGTCGACACCAGACCAACTTGCTATCAATTCATAAAAAAAAGATGCCATTTAGTTGACGTTCACCTCCTCGGCTGCTAATGGGCTAACTAAATATTTGATCAAGTCCGATACGATATCTTGCCCGAGGGTCTGATAAATTTATCGTCACAAATCCGTGTGGGATTGTCTGAGCGTGGCTAAAGAAATTTCTAAATCGATTATGATCCATATCACCACCGCACCAAGTTTGCCAAATATTTCTAAGAGTATGAGTATCAACTCCGTTAAATACACACAGCATATTGCAGTTATCTCTGATCACTTTTGGTATTTGAGTGTAACGTTGAGTGATATATATCACATCGGTGTTTTTATGTCTGCCTCTGGAAAATATTCTAGCAGGATTCTTTTGATTATCTAACATGATATCATCATATACGACTAAATTGTTAATACTTCCATCAATATCATCAATATTCGGTGCCTCTTCGATATCGGTTATAAACTCAATAACACCATCACCGTTAATTTCTCGCGCGGCATCATTAAAATCCTTTAACACTTCATAACATCGTTGATCGTCTACACTCGGAGCAATCATGTACAATTTATCCCACTTCATCCATCTCGTTATCAAATTAAGTAGCAATTGTGTTTTACCACTTCCAGATGGTCCGATGATAATCGCGCGAATAGAATTTGGTAACATTGCATGGTGTCTAATAGGTTCCCGTCGTCTCGTAGCTGAATAATCAATTACATTCATAACTGTTATATATAAATTATGGATCTATATTGTGTGAAGTGTAGGACGCGTACTGGCACAAATGACTTGACGACGATTACAACGAAAAATAATCGATCAGCGCTTTCTGGTAAATGCGTACAATGTAGTACGAAAAAATTTAGATTTACTTCCCTTGGTAAAAATTCTTCGAATTTTCCAACCAAGGCTTTAAAAAAAAAAGAGGAGGTGATATTGCAGCCAAATTGACAAAACTCCCAGGAACACCGTGGGCAAAGTATCCAGGAGAAAAGCACCTTCCAGGATATAGCTACTGTGGACCGGGAACACGATTAGATATCAGACTTGATGATCAAAATCAGCCCCGACCCGGCGAATATCCAATAAACGCTATTGATAAGGCGTGTCATGTTCATGATGTCGCTTATAAAAGCAGCAATCTTCAACACAGACATCTCGCAGATGTAAAATTAATTCATGCGTTAAATGCTATTCCTGATAAATCCTTCAAAGAAAAGTTGGCTTCTTGGTTGGTAAAATCTGCTATGAAGGGTAAATTGATGTTAGGTGCTGGTAATTGAAAATGCTAGCATTTTAATATGGAATCTATTTATTATTCTCCGAGGGGATACTGGAGAGGTTACGCAGCAATCAATAAACTCGCTAGCGCATCAAAGGTGAAAAAAACTACAGCGGCAAACTGGTTATCTAAACAGGCAATATGGCAAATTTATCTACCAGCGCCTAAACAAATTAACTACTCGCATTTTGATGTTACAACACCTAATGAAGTTCATCAAGCTGATATACTATTTCTGCCGCATGACAACGGTTACAAATACGCGTTAACGTTAGTTGATATTGCAAGTCGATACAAAGAAGCAGAACCGTTAAAAACAAAATCATCTACTGAAGTAGCTTCTGCATTTGAAAAAATTTATCGACGAGGTCCTCTGCGCTGGCCAAATCTGTTACAAGTTGATCCTGGCAAGGAATTTCAAGGTGTTGTTACATCTACGATGAAACATCATAATGTCGCCATCAGACGAGGACACACTGCGCTACATCGCGATCAGGCAATTGTTGAACGGTTTAATCGGACACTTGCTGAGCGGTTATTTGGATATCAATACGCAAAAGAATTCATCCAGGATAAACGATCCCGTGAATGGGTCAAGAGATTACCAGCTGTGATTACCGCAATCAATAATGAGATTACTAGAACAATTAATATGAAACCTGTCAACGCTATTAAGAAGGCGTCTATCAAAATGGAAATCCAAGGAATTTCACAAAAAGAACCAATTCTTGGTAGTAATGTCATTGTAAGGTACTTATACGAACCAGGAGAGCTTGAGGGTGGTAAAAAAAGAGCTACCGATCCTATTTGGAGTGTCACTACGCATAATATATCCGGCATAACACGATCTACGGGTAGACCTTCAATCTATAGACTGGATTCAACTGCTCCTCAGCGGGGTTTTACACGCGAACAATTACAAGTGATTCCCGAGGATACTCAATTACCACCGCGTGGTCTTAATTAGCACCTAGGGTGCTGTCACCCCGGCGTCTATTACACTCAAGACAGGTCAACATCACATTGTTTCTGACATGACCGAGATTGTTATTTTTTCTGTCTACGGTGAATTGGCGAGGATCTTTATCCGAATACTGCCAACGCATTATACAATTGCAACTCGCGCAGTGATTATTCTGTTGTTGCTTTAGTGTCTTAATTAATTCAGCATCAATGTCAAATTCTCTTTTATTTTTTTTATCCTGTTGTTTATAGCCAGATAGTTTTTTTCTGATTATATCACCAGTGATAAAATCACCAGTGATAATATCGTTACCAATGATTTCATCATTAACCACAATTCTTCGAAGTTGGTTTATTCGCCGTACTCTGGATACTGCGAGATAAACTAAATTTGACCACTCAATATGATTATCTACTATCCAAAGAGTTGTATCGGATATAGTCAATCCCTGTGAAGAGTGTATTGTTGCTGCATAACCTAGCGTCCACGGGGATTTATCAGCACCTAATGCATCTTTAACGACGCTGATATCAACCAACACAATATCATTTAACACTAAATTCTGCTTTTGTTGTTGTCCAGGAATGTCAACGTCGATATTCTGCTTTCGTGTATCCTTAGGTCTATAACAGAGTGGTACTGGAAGCGTTGCAAATTTTTCTTTATGTAGCGCAAACAACTTCATCTGAAGTGCGTCTCTGACTATTTTTCTACTCGCGATTATTAAATCATTTGGCCTCCACATTTCCCAAAAATCATTCATGGGAGTTTCTGAAATTATTTCACGCGCTATTTCACATTGGATTTTATCCGGTTGTAATCTAATTAGCGCTTTGAACTCGCGTAATTGTTCATCAAGTGATCTATGGTCGGTATTAATCTCTTCATAATAATCTACAAATCCTTTTAGCCATTCATGTGGAGATCCACCAACAAATGGCTGCGGTTGGCCGTGATCCCCGCACATGACGACTTTTGTATTTTTCAATAACAACCATGATAGAAATGTCTGTAATACTGTCAACGATATAGTACATACTTCATCAATGATTATTACATCAGGAATGAATTTATCACCCATTCGATCAGGAGTCCAATTATCACCTTTCCATCGAAAGAAGCTGTGATAAGTACAGGCTTTTACTCCACGCGCTATCATCTCTCTGGCGAGTCTGTGAGTTGGTGTTAACACAACCATGGTTGACCGACGAAATAATTCGATTGCACGAGTTGTCTTTCCTGATCCACCACAGCCGTTTAAATAAACTGTCTTGTATCTACAAATCGGATCGGATACGGGCGGTGCAGTAGAAAATTCTGATTGAATCTCTGAGATATTATGGTTACTTTTCAAGTATTTATCATCCATAGCAACGTCTGCGGATTTACAATACTCATGTAATGTTTCTTTTTTAAACCTCCAATTTCCCCACGCTTCCTTAGGATCTGTGAATTTAGCTACATCTGATTTGTATTTCTCATGGATATACATCGAATCAGTAGCTACTCTAACCGCGGTATCGGGAAATCTGTTTATCATCGAGAATAGATTAATACAAGAATAGGCTAGCATAGAACTTCTCAAATGTGTGTACTGACAACTATATCCATCACAGTAGGTAATAACCGTACCTAATTTCTCACCATTGGATCGAAAAGCATCCCTACGGGTTACAAATTTTCCTTTTTTTATTAAATCGGTTATGATAAAATCGTATTCTTCATTGTCTAAGATCAATCTCGAAGAATATTTTGCATTGTCAAATCTTCCACCTTGAGTGAATTTACCGATTATTCTTCGTCCGAGCTCTTTAGCCTCTCTATTCCTACCTTCGAATAACCTCTTAGACCAATCCATAAGTGTTTCACAATCTTCCAATTGTTTTCGTTGTTCGTTAATTATTTTTTCTAGATCGGGTTTTGGTAACCAAACATCTTTCTGCGCGTTATAGCATATAATAGCTTCGCTGACAATTAATGATGTTAACATACCACAATCGATCATATATCGCAATAGCACAATTGGCATCCACGCTTTTTCATACATATGTCTACCAAGCCAAAGATAACTACACGGATGTAACCCTGTAGCTAATTCGAATGATATCACACGAGCGAACCCGGTTAAATCAAAATCAGGCAATGGACCATTAATCGCAACACGAGTCATTTCATGTGTGGGGTGTCCAAATCGTTTGAAGTACTCAGAGCATTCTCCATATCCGAGAAAACTTCCAGGATAACACGCGGATATATCAATTGAAATCATACCATCACGTGAGTATTTCGTATTCCACAATCCTCCATGACCCAATTCGACGCAACTCAACTTCACGTCATTGAGAAAATCACTTCGTGTTGGACGCCATGAGTTTTTTTCTCTTGCAAAGTGAGCTACCACTGATGGAATTGTGAAGCTATCCGTAAGTAGTTTTTCATTAGAAAATTCTAAAGAATTTTCAGGTGAAAATTCATTAGCGATTTTTCTCATTCTAGTATCTAATTCTTCAGTTCGATATAATTCACCATTTGGTTTTACAAACTGATCAAATCCTATTTCCGGATCCTCATTACTCCTGAGTAACCACATTGACACAGGGTCGTCTTTGGTTAATGTGTGAATAGCATCAAATAATTTCTCTTCATAGAAACCATCCCTAGAAAATTCTTTAGGGATATATCGAACAGTTCTTTCTCGTGGAAATATATTTACCGCTGGTGTCCACGCGTGTTTGTTATGATCGATAATTTCAATTGGAGCTCCTCGCGATTGATATTTTGGTTCGTATAATACTTCTCCGGTTATCGTCGCTACCGATATTGGAAATTTTAATAATGCTTCTAATTTAGCTATATCGGAAATCCTTGTTCCATGTTGATTCACTGTTAGTTCCCATTCGGTTATTTTTTTTCTTCGTAGATCAGTTAATTTGTTTCCTCGGAGGGAATTTGTAAAGTGTTCTATTACCCGTGTTGCTACACAATTAAGTGGCAAAGCCACTGCCGATGAAAACATCGGAGTTAGTTTTGCAATACTTGGCTTATCATTTAGCTGATATATTCCGTAAACAACTGCTGTTACAGGGTAAGATTTCTCATAGTATGGTTTGTCAATTCCAGTTAGAATTCCTGGTTTGGAATCTCTACTCACAATAACAGTTTTTTTATCCTTAAGGATTGGGTCAAATTTATCTCTGATAATCCATTCACCTTCCTCTTCGATAATAAATTTTATTCTAAAAAAATACCTCCGTAGAGAATTGCTTTGCAATTTACCTTTGGATGGAAATTGCTTTGCAATTTCACCAAGGTGTGAAAGTATCACAGCTGCTCTTATATCATTCATAGTAGCATCAATTATGGGTATATTGACATCTTCATCAATAATTCGAAATGTCGACCACGTATGAGATGCTCCATCACGCTTAAACTCATTAAAACAGTCGCTGATTTTACTCAATAGTGGTTTATCATCTACTAGACTTTTAGGTATATCAGAGATTCTATCGAGATTAAATCTAACATTTTTCCAAGGCTTAATTTTCGATAATCTCTTGAACTCCTTCATATTATAATTAAAACAAGTATTTAAATAAGAAAATTTTTATATAATGAATCATTGCAAATGGCTTATGATTGGATCAAAGACTCCGTGTAACAAATCATGTAGAAATGAATTCTGTGGGTATCATATGCAGAGTGTAAGAAACGGTTCGGAGGGACCTCTACCATGCTTGCATTGTGGGGTAGGTGTAAGAGGCAAGTCGCAGTTATGCGTAAATTGCGGGGGTAAGCGTTATAGAGAGTTAAAACGTTATTATGACAAGCGAAGAATCAAAAATCCTGACGACGTCAATGACGGCAAAATCATAAAAACTACGGATGACTATATAAAAAGATTTGTTAATGTTATAATTCAGCCAATTAACGAATTAGACAAATAGATATATTATATATAAATGAGCCAAGAATTTCAAAGACATCCTGTTATTAAAAATTACGAAGCTTCTCGTGATGGTGTTGTTAGACACAGTAAAAATAAGAAATCTGTTGGGGGGGATAATGGTATGGGGTATTTGATATTTAAAGCTGGAGGGAAAATGTATCTCAATCACCGTTTCGTCTTCGAAGTGTATAACAGATCAATCAAAGATGGTTTTGTTATTGATCATATTGATTCCGATACTAAGAATAACAAATTGAACAACCTTCAAGCTATTTCTCAATGTGAAAACACAAAACGAGGAAGAACTGGGAAATACCCGAAAAATGCTAGACCAGTAAAGTCAATTAATACTGACAACAAGGAGATGGTATTTCAATCAATGTCAGAAGCTGGTAGGTATTTCGATATTCACACCTCCTCGGTACAAAAAGTAGCAGAGGGAATTTATAAGACCGCTTTTTCAAAGCGTTTTAAAAACAAAATTCAGTTTTCTTATGTAGGGAGATAACTCCGTTAGGTATAACGCGTGTGAAATCCGTAGGATTTCCACCAATGACAGAGTTACGGATCTTAAACACGGAAACGCGTTTCTAACATTGATTGGAAAATCTTCGATTTTTGATTGGCTGTTATAATTAAATAAATCCGAACAAAACACAATCAATTTTGTCTTTTTTCAAGTATTAACAGAACTGTTTTATAGACATGTCGTATTTAAACATTTTTTTTAATGTCTGTTTCAAGTATTATGCGTGTTTTCAACATTGTCAGTGATCGCTAATAAACAAACAAACAATTACAATCACTACACCTCTTTTATATCACCTCGTCGTAATGAGTGTATATATACAAATTCGTTCTTATTATAATTGGGCATTTAGCCGAAATTCAAGTGTAAACAAAACCACACCGTCACACGTGGTATGAACGTTATTATTGACATTCAAAACCAAAGTTTCGATTTTGCGGTTTTGTTTACACTTGAATGTAGAATAGCCCGCGTCATCCATTGTCATTGTTCACCTATAATCTATTGTTGTACCGTCCTATGTGTATAACCGCCTACCACACTAGATCAGGGGTTATTGTGCCGTCGTCATTCATTGTCATTGTTCACCTATAATCTATTGTTATGTGTTTGTCGGTTGTAACCGTTGAGCGCGCTGCTTGATGTATAAAACACCAAGGGGGTTCAAAACGGTAAATGTGCCGTCGTCATTCATTATATATAATCATAATCACCTATAATCGCATTAAGCTTCTGGGTATACTAAGATGCTCAACACCTTAGTGTATCCAGAATTCATTTTGAAAATACTTTGTATTTTTAATTCTAAAGAATTTTCATACTTTGTATTTGAAATACTTTGCATTTAAACAAATATATTTTTATATATATATGAATCTTGAAAATCTCAAATTGATTATTATTGAAATCAATAAACTTAAGGATGAAAATGTAAAATTATGTTCAGGGTTAGATTGTGATCAAATTATGACTGATTTCGAGGATATACAATTTGCAGAACAAACCGGAAAATACGTCCTATCTAAAAAATATTTTTTAATTAAGCGGATACAAAAGTTTATACGTGAAAGTTTAGTCAATACTGAAGATGTTAATATATTCGTACCATTATGTAGCATCGTTGAACGTGTACGAAAGCAATTAGGATTAGAATATGAACAAAAGAGACTTATTAATTGTAAAGTGAGACAATTAAAAATACTAATGGAAAACTCTGAAGGTGATGAGCCCACGCGTAGAGAGCCTCCTTTGTTTGTATAACCGATACGGTATGAGGAAGTAAAATTATATGTGACTCAGTACAATAACAAGGAAGTATTAAAATGATTTGCATTTTTAGGTTAGTGATTTATTTTATTTGTCCAGTTTCACAATTGAAATTGCAATGAAAATCTTTGCAATGAAATACTTTGCATTTCTAAAATCCTTTGGATTTTTTAATTAAAAATTGCAATGAAATGCAAAGCATTTCTAATTTAACAATAATAATACTCTTTCAATAATGGTAGGAGAATCATTAACTACACGGAACACTAAAGAAAGACTTGAAGCTCTTAAGAAAATATTACCACTTCGTGATAGAATCCGTGAAAAACTTCAACAACGGCAATTATTTCAGACTGACTTCACAGAGGATACAGAACAACTCTTCAAACCTATTGTTAGTGCAACTGAGGGTGTGAAAACAGCAACTGAACAGGCAATATACGGAGATGTCCCTAAAGAAGGTCCTAGAACAGAGAAGCCTCTTCTCCCTGTGTTGGAGAAAATAGCAAAAAGAACTAAACAAACAAAAAAATCATTAAAAACACTTCCTGGTGATATAATAACTACTGCAAGACGACAAGAAGAACTTCAGGAAGAGGTTGAACGATTAGGTGATATTGATATTTCCTCACCAGCTGAACCAGAAGAATTTCAAGAACAACAACAAGAAGAACCTGAAGAACAACCACAAGAAGAAGAAGAGGGAGCTGTTTCAAAGGGGGATTATTCTCCTGAAAATATATTTACAGTTGATGCGTTAAATACAATCAGAAATATCCCAACACTTGCTGGATTAGCTAAATTTACCAACGACAACGTTAAAAAAGCGAAGAGAGTTAAGTATTTAAGAGACGACACGGCTAAGGATTTTGTAAAGGGTTCAGAAGTTTGGGCAAATAAGGTGTTTTTAGCAAACAGGAGGAAAAACAAAATCAACAAAAAAATAAAATCTGATTATGACCAATTTCTAACTATGGTAAAGGGGATCACAGTAGCACCACCAGTATACACAGCAGACCCAATCCATGATGAAATACAAATAATGGCAGAGGCTGATTCCCAGAGTAAAACTCCAAAGGGTGCAACTGGTATCACTAAAAAATCCAAAGAATTTTCAAAAATAGGTAGTGGTTTAGTTGGAAACTCTTCGAGTTTCTGTCCCGGCAATATTCTCGGTGATATAGCACGATTAGAAGTACTCGTAGGTGGAAAACGAGCCGGGAATAACTCACCAGAAATAATCAATGAAGCAGCTGATATCTGTAGGAGGTTATTTCAAGGTGGTATCATGGATATTGCAACATATAGAGATTTCATTGAGGAGTTAGCCGAAAATTCTTTGGATGGAAATTCTTCGAATTTCTACGGTTATCATAGTGACTAATGTCACTGGAAATCCGTAGGTGGGAAATCGAAAATTTCCTGCGATTAGATAATTGGAAATGCTAAAGCATTTGGAAACATTAATGTTTCTATATAGAGAATGATCATACACTACAACCATGATAAACCAACTAACGTCTACGTGGTAAACTCACGATTGCCAAAATACCGAGCATACTATGGAGATGGTCTCGGTAATACTATAATGGGATTATTTTCAAGAATGGCTCCAAAAGTGGCTCCGTTTGCAAAACAATTATCAATGAAAGCAATTGATGTTATCCGAGATAAGGGTATTAGCGCTGTTGGTGATCTTGCTAGTAAGGCATTTTCAGCCGCTCGGGATAAACTAACAGCACTAGTTCGACGTAGAAATTTTTCAAAACCTGGAAATGCTAGCATTTCTAGAATGACTTCACTACCATCTACTACAGTAATGCCTACACAGGTTAGTAAAATAATAAATAACGCCGTGGATAAAAAACTACAATCATTAATGACTAACGCCCAGGATAACATAACAGCAAATATGATAGCAGGAAGTGGCTTTAAAAATACTAAAGTATTTTCTAATTCAAAGAATTTCCGACGTCGGTGAATAATATTTTCTCAAAAATCATCACTAGAATTGCTAGCATTTCTTATACTTGTATTAGAAACACTTGTGTTTCTGGTTATATTTATTTGGACAGGATTTCCAATTGTTATAGTTATTGAAATACTTGTATTTTCTGAATTTTCGATGGTTTCAGTAGAAATACTTATATTAGAAACACTAATGTTTCCACTTGAATTTCCTATACTAGTGTTAGAAACACTAGTGTTAGAAACACTAATATTTCTGGTTATTTGAATAGGATTCTCAGTTGTTATAGTTATTGAAATATTTGTATTTTCGATTTGATCTTCGTTATCTAGATTTGTTTTCATCAGCAACATTATTAATATACCCAACTAAATAATTAATTTAACATAATATTATTTTTTTTTATTTTCAATTCTGTATTTTGCATCGATTTTGAGTGATTTCACCTCTCAGAAATGCTAGCGTTTCCGATTTCTAATTTAGACCAACGGGTATATAATAAAAAATGTTCAAACAGAACCCTGATGTTGCATTTGACATGGACGCCCCAGTGCTTAAAGATGATTCTGTACGTGATTATCAATTTTTTGCCTATAACGCAGTACAACCTGATCTTCGTGGAAGAATTGAACTTCAAGTTCATGATACCAGTAAATACTTTTTACCCGCTGAAGCTTTTATTGAAGTCGAAGGTGAACTTTTACAGCATGATGATACACCATATGCAAATGACCCAACTATCCGAGTTGGTTTTGTTAACAATGGCATCATGGCTTTATTTGAAAGTGCTAGATATCTCATTGATGGAAGAGAAATCGAATCTATTGAACGCGAGGTTGATGTTGCAACCACAATAATTGGACTAGCAAGATATTCAGATGATTATACCAGATCGGCTGGTCCATCTATGATGTTCGCGAAGGATATTACTGATAACGCTGAGCACGTCCAGTATTCTAGAGTAAAGGCAAACGAGCTACAGCAGTTGATCCAGCACCAGCCGGATATGTAAGACCAGCTGATGTATTTGATGTCATAAATAATATTCCCGGTTACAACCTAGGGTTTGCAACAAGAGTAGCAACGTTGCAGGGACAACATCGACGGTTTTCATGTGCAATTCCGCTCCATCACATATTTGGATTTTGTAGAAACGTCAGAAAAGTTATCTATGGAGTAAAGCATACAGTAGCATTAGTGAGAAAGGGTAATGATAATAATGCAATCTGGCGCGGTGCTGGCGTTGCCGCTGGTAAAGTCATTTTATCAAAACTAACACTGTGGATGCCAGTGTTGACTCCATCGTTGTTAACAGAACCGCGGTTACTATCATTTATGGATCAAGGGGGGAAGAGATTATTAAGTTGGTTGACAACGTCCACAGATACCATGGATTCTGATATTAATGGTACACTTACATGGCACTTAGCAGCACGACAGGGTATTTCAGCTCCACGGCATATTTTTATTGCGCTACAGAATAGAGCGCGATTAAACGATCAAGAACGTTCCCACATGATATTTGATCAAATGGGGTGTAGTGAAGTCTCGTTAAAAATAAACGGACAGCAAGAACCATCAGAGGATATACAACTTAACTATGAAAACAACCACATTGCACGAGTTTATCATCGGTTGCTGTCGTATATGGGACGCGATCAAAATGTCGATACTGGTCTACAAATATCACAGTTGGATTTTAAGAATTTATATCCGATTTATTACTTTTCACTGGAACATCTTGACTTGATGAGACAGTCCGTCGTTGATATACACTTCCGAGCTCGTGTAACCCGTCCTGGTGGTATTGCTAATTTTAGAGCGGTTGCTGTTATTCTTAGTGATAAATCCATGATACTTGAAGGTGTTGGTGGACGAATGAGACTTATTGATGCACCAGTGGAAAATATTTGATTGTAAATTACTTTGCAATTTCAGAAATGCTTAAAAATTGCTGTGCAATTTGAATTTCTAATTTAGAATCAATCTGTTTTGTATAATGTCGTATAGTAATATCAATGTTACGTTGACACCTGGTCAAATAAAAAAACTACAATCCAAATCAGCTAAGCAATGTGGAACCACAATAACGCTGAAATTTAATCAAATGAATGGCGGAGGGAATAAACTATCGCTGACGAAAACTCAGGTTAATCACTTCAATAAAGCGTTTAAAGAAAAAAAAGGAGTTCAGATTACTCTTTCTGCGAGCGCGATTAAAAACATGGAAAAGACTGGTGGTATATTCCCGTTGTTAGGGTTGATTCCAGGGTTGATTGCCGCAGCAGCCCCAGCGGTAGCGAAGGCAGCAGCGTTAGGAGCCGTTGGTACCGCGGCAGGAATGGCACTAAAGAAAGCAACAGGCGGATCCATCCGTAGATCCACTCGTGGATCTGGTAAAAAAAAAGGAAAGGGTCTAAGACTACCAGGAACCCCGTATTCATGGTACAGCGGAAAGGGTCTTCGAATTCCAGGAACGATATAGTTCCGAAATCTTCGATTTCCAAATCTGTGGTTAAGGAACCGATGGTTCCTATGTCCAATTTTGATTTAATTGATGCCGCTAAAAAACTCGCGATAAAAAACTTCAGAGGTGTTTTTATGAGAGATCAGTTATCGACACAACCAAATGATGTTGAAACCGGTATTATTAATCTAGATAACAGCTCCGGACCTGGAACACATTGGGTTTGTTACGCGATTGATCCTCGTGGGATTGTTTATTTCGATTCATATGGATTAGCGCCCCCGAAGGAATTTAACCGCTATGTAAGTAAATTAAAAATACCCCGTTGGTATTCCACGTTACCAACACAGACAATGCTTGACCCACCCATATGTGGTAATGAAGTATTAAACGTACTTGATGCTATTTCAAAGGAATCTTTAAAACCACCTCATGTAGTGGTAAATGAGTATACTAGCGGTCGTTGGATTGAAAATCTAAAAGATTTTAAACAGAGAAAGGATTTTTATGATAATGATTGATATTTGGGGACGACCTTTATCAACGCTGAAGAAACCGGATACTGAGGTGTCTAAAGATTTTTCCGACAAAAGTGTTAAAAAACTAATCGAAGATGAAATAGCCGAAATGTTGAACCTAGCAAATGTTGATCCTGGTGAAATAGTTGTATTTCAAGATCGTCAGGGTAAATTGAAAAGTAGTAATATCTCTCTTAATGATATTTTGGTTAAACAACGAGATGCAGCAGAGGATGCTATCGCGTTATTTTCTGATGGGGGTAAACTCAAACCAGGTGTACTTGTTTCAACAATTACGGATAAATTAGCAACATATGATAACACAGTGAATTCATTAAAATCACTAAGCGGTAAATATGACGATCATATAATTGTATTTGATCAGTTTAGTGAAACACAAAAAAATACAATTGACCAAATTGACAAACCTATACTAGAATTTTTTGGAAATCCACCAGTAACCACACCAAAACTCACCACAATAAAAGATTCTATATTGGAACTAGCAACTCTTCAATCCGAATATGAAAAACACACGAAATTATTTATGACGTTTCGTAAAAACCTCATGGACAAGTTTATTGGGAGCCCATTTGATAAAATTGAAATAACACTTCCCGATATTAAAAAATCCATCGATGAACTTAAAACATTCAACAATGGAATAAGGGATGATGCAATGAGAATGATAATCGTTGTTGAAAAAGTAAAAATTCCTCATAATAAATCTATCGTCAACAACGTAGTATACACGATTCAATACGGATCATTTATGTGGACTCCCACAAACAATATTTTAACCGTAACCGCAGCAGTCAAGGGTATTTATCGATTAACAATAGTATCACCGACTCAGTTTAATATATCATCAAGTAGTTCATCTGGAGTCAATAATACGATATCAACGATCATCGACAAGGATACAACTGAACAATTCACGATAACAAATACAGATGGAAATCTAGCCAAGGTTTCAGTAACGTGGTACGTAGAATTCGTAGTGGATTTAAGTAAACAATTAAATTGATTTAAAAATTCTTTCAGAATTTTGAATTGAAAATGCTAGCGCTTTTAAAATAAAATGACTCCATCATCGAATCAGTATCGCTATGATCAAGTCAGAGAATTTCAAACTAAACTCAGTTCTCTCTGTGAGGAGTATCAAATAAAAATAAAAAAATACCAACGAAGAATAACCGCAGTTGATGTCACTGTGTACTCGGTGTCGGGAGTAATCACTGCTGCTGGGATAATACTATCTTCGGTTACAATGATTGCTCCGGTTGTAGTTCCAATTGTTATTTCTTCCATAGCTACAATTGCGGGTATATTAACCGGGATCACAAAAAAATTATCATCGTGTAGCCAGAGTAAACTACACAATTATGTAATAAAATTTCACATTGCATCTGCCGGTTACTCGCAATTATCCTCGTTGATATCATCGTCGTTGGATGACACAACAATATCAGATAGCGAATTCTCAACGATGGCTCAATTGTATAAATCAACAATGCTGAAATTAGAGCAGAATAATAATAATAATAATGTCGTCGCAAGAACTACTTCAACAAATAGTAACAAATACAACACCAGTGAAAACAAGCACGATATCAATAACCTCAACGCGTCCTGAATTCAGTGTGAATTTTCCGATTCCCGTTCCCGTGAGCGAGATCGCGCTAGCAAAACTACGAGTGTATCATAGCTGGCCCAATATCAGATCGGTAGCATTTGGTGGTCAACAACCAAATAATTCCTTGGTGTTCGCGTGGAAAAATCGTGAAGACGGAACCCCAGATTGGCAGGTTGTTTCTATACCAACAGGATCATACCAAATCGAACAGATCAATGCTGAATTTCAACGCAGAATAAAATCTCTCACTGGGAAAGAATCAAAAATCGCTATAACAGTTCACGAACCAACATTATCATCTGCTATCGAGATAAATACAGAAGGATACGTTGTAGATATTTATCAGAGTTCTATAAGATCAGTGTTAGGATGGCCTGAATTACCACCGGATAACTCGCGAGAAAATTCGAAGGATTTTCCACCTGAACCTAAGAAATCCGATTATATCACCAATAAAATAAAACCCGTCAATGAAGTCAAGAGTTATCAAGATTATGCTCCTAATAAATTCTTGAATAAAGAAATTTTTGAATCAATTTATGTTCCTCTCATCAACGGAAATTTCACAGCAATGAATAATGATTTTTCACTACTGCTAATATCTCTTAAATCCGGCTCTCTCACCAAGGATGAATTTATCAACGTCGTAGAAACGGGTAATAAAATCATCGACGATATGAAAATATTTCACTCGAAAATTATTCAAGAAGTATTAAATGAAGAGATATTACATGATAAATTTGCGGATCTATACAATATTAATAAAACGGAGATTAAAGATTTTAAAATCCCTGGATATAATCCGGATAAACTAAAGAAACAACTTGACGATGCTATTAATATTGGGTTCAAAAGAATCCACGATAATTGGAAAAAATTGAAGAATCCTACAGCAAATATTATGAAATATAATAATGATCCAGAAGGCGGCGGTAGACATATTGCTCCGAACAATGTGAATATTTCAACGGTGATTGCACTCAATTTAGTATGTGACGTTATCGAAGGAAATTATCAAATAAATCTCGAACAATCAAATCAAGCTCAGCAAGGATATATTTTATATTCATTTGCACCAACGGCTCCTCCAGGATTTCTAATTATTGAAGACCCAACTAATCTAGTCTATATGCGATGTCATAATAATTTATTAACGAGAATTAATTTCAAACTCACTGACCAATCTAATAATCTGATTGATTTACGAGGTGAGGTTTTACAAATTAGTTTGTTTGTGAAATCTTAAGGACTTGATCAAATATTTAGTTAGCGCATTAGCAGCCGAGGAGGTGAACGTCAACTAAATGGCATCTTTTTTTTATGAATTGCTAGCAAGTTGGTCTGGTGTCGACGCTTTGTCGATCCTTTTTTCTGATGTCGATCCTTTTCGACAAAAAGTTTTTTCTGATGTCGATCCTTTTCGACAAAAAATCTGTTCACCCATTCTGCTGCTGTAGTCTTGCAAACCATTCACGAGATTATATCTTTTTATGAATTATGTCCATTGCGTATTGATATCCAAATAACCGCAAAGCAAGAGTTCGATGAAATCGTCCAATGATTGCCTGATCGCGGTGTAGTGCAGTGTGCATTCCTCGCCTTTCGAACTTTTTGCATTCAAGACAATGCTGCACCTGAAATACTTTACCAGGATAACATTGTAGCAGCTGAAGCCATCTTTTTTTTTTTTTTTTTTTTTTTTTATGGTTTAACGCCATTTTTTCAGCACAATATAGGCTATACATGGCGGCCAGTATTAATGGTGGAGGAAGAAACCGGACAAACCCCGGAAAGAACCACCGACCCACGAGAAGCTACTGGCAAGCTTTCTCACATAACTACATTTGCCGAATCTTAGACTCGAACACACGCAGACAGAGGTGAGATGGCAGTGGTCCGTAACGGACAGCGCTTTAGACCACTCGGCCACTCGGGGCCCCGAAGCCATCTTTGACCACCGCGTTGATTAATTCGTTCAAACGCAGAAGCTACGTCAGCTGCCGGTTTAGTTAATTACGGGTCTGCTTCTTTATACCTTCTTGCAACGTCAACGAAAGTTAGCCTGAATTTCTATGTATAATGGCGTCTGCGTATTTTGATAGTATTATGTGGTAAAATTAAATATCAGCCTCATGAACATCATTAGGAACACTGACATCAAAATGTGTGTACTCGATTCTTCTATGAAGTGGTAGATAAATTTGCAATATTGGCTGTCGAGATAACCAATCTCCAGTAGCGCCACGTGTAACATTTGCCACATAAACGAGTTTAATAATTGCTAATCCGCCTTTGTAATGTGCTCTTGGGCTATAATAGATTGATTCAATTATAATAATATAAATTACCTGCACCTAATACTAGTTTACCTTTCATTGCAGATCTTACTAGGAAACTAGCAAGTTTTTTCTCTGAGAGATTTATTCTTTTTTTTAAGTTAACACATGAATCAACTTCCCATCTGCAATATGCCGCTGTTGCACATCTTCCTTTTATGAGCTACATCATGAATATGACACGCTTTATCAATTTCATGTATTGGATACTCTCCGGGTCTTGGTTCACCTTGAGTATCGAGTCGGATATCAAGTCGAGTACCAGGACCACAATAATTACATCCTAGAAGATGTTTTTCTCCTGGATATTTACCCCACAGAGCTGCTTGTAATATTTCTAACGAAGTAGCTATATCACCTCCTTTTTAAAAAAAATACTGTTTGGGTTAGAAATAAATTTAAATTTCTTTGTGTCGCATTTCACACACTTGCCCGTAACAGTACTCCTTTTAAATTGTTGTTATTATATTCGTTATTGTATATGTAGGAGTATATGCTTTACATTTTACACAATATAGATCCAGATTAATTATTATATTTCTACAACATGAATGCAATTGATATAAAAAAATTAATACAGCAAGGATGGCGTGACCACGAACGGGTGTCATGGAGGGTAAACTCGCGCTCATTCTTGTTGAAAAACAGAGACAACGATACAGTAACCCCCTAGAGACTCTTGGAGAGAAAATCTTAGATAGAGGCACGGGTTTCGCGTTTATTACCGTAATGTTTTTATCTTCGGAAGAAGATTTAGTTTTACAAGTGTAACTCCGTCAGATAAAGGTAGAGACTGTATCGTATAAACAATTGTCCATACAAATCGAAATTAATAATTCAACGTGGATCAATCGCGTATGCCAAAGGGTACCTGGACCAAAACCTCCATCGAGATTAAAGATACTGGTTTCGTCAATGTTTGGTTGTTCCTGGTAATTGATCATGCATAAAAACACCTCTGAAATGTTTGATATTTAATTTTTTAATAGCATCAATTAAATCAAAATTGGACATAGGACGAAGACCTTTTGTGTCTAACGAGGTATTGTCCCGGGAAGTTTAAGACCTTTTCCGTGCCATGAATGTGACGTTCCTGGTAGTCTTAAACGCTTTCTGCTTTGTAAAAGTATTCATTCCTGTCCCTGTCTTTTTATGAATTTCCAGAAGCAGTTATTACAGTACCAAGTGCAGCAGCTGCTTTTGAAAACGCTGGGACTCAAGTGACCATTAACGCTGGTATAGCTGTAAGAGGTGGAAATATACCTCTAGTTTAGACTGCGTCTTTTATGGCATCCAAAGAAAGATTAAGTCTAAGTTTTTGATCCTTTGGCTTTTTTAAAGTGTTTGAGTTGACGTTCAGTCAATGATAATTAAATTGGACCACATGTGATCTGTTCCTATAATAGTGATATTTTTATTCCACAGTTCTCTTTTGATGTTGATTGTAGTTTTTTAATCTGACCAGAAGTCAGATTGACACTAACATTATGACATGACATTATAATATCATGAGCGATTTAATTACTTGTTTTCGACTGGGGCATCAATGACTCTCATTCACTCACAAACAATTTTTCAAGTAACATTGCTTTATCTGAAAGCATGACAGTCTTTGCTATATAATTACCGAAAATGAACGTCAACAACTGACTGTCTAGACAAATCTAGATGTTCCATCTAGAAGTAGTACATGGATACAAAGTCGAGAAATCTGTCTGAACTATTTGCAAATCTTCCATGAGCATCAGAATTTTACGATGCGAATCCCATATTAAAGTTCGCGTTTGCAAACTGTAAACTTTCAACAACAGCGTCGTCAACAGCAACAGTAAGTTTCTTGGGGAGCAGAGAAGTATCAGATAGATCGACTATCAGAGATATATTTTGCAAACATCATTGAATATTCATCACTGTTTCGGGATAGCCCCTATATTGTTGCAGCAACATCAACATCAGTATGACAAACCTCCGTTTCCCGGCCATCAATAATATATCGTTCACTGTTAAATAATACCACAATTTCGTTATTAACAAACCCACCCTGCTCATCACCATAAGGATTACCATTGGCTTTATAAGTTTACCTTGAAATTCACCTCAGTAAATATTTCAGCGGGTAAGAATTATCTACATGTATCCTGAACTTTCAGATCATTTATTCACACTGATTTGGCTCTCATGCAGCCATTATAATATAATAACAATACTGATAAACGCGCACAGACTCATCCCCAAGTGCTGGTGAGTCCATATCAACAAACATGTTTTATCCGGAGTGCAATTAATGCAAAACTAGACAACCGGACATAGCGTGCAATTCTTTGATATGTTATATACAAATTCAAATCAGGTATGCACAGACATACAACGCACACAGAGGATACATGCTTGATTTTAAAGTTAACAACGCATGGGAAATTTGGTTTCAGTGAGAAAATTTGGACCCTTCCTATGCTGCCAGTTCACGCTTATCTTATTACGTCAGTGTCTCGGTGTTTATCACTTTGCGTGTTTTAAATTTAAAAACTGTTTAGAGCATTGTTCCTCTTGCATGTTGTATAAATGGGGATAAACCAACTTAAAATATTTAATATTTCGAACATCTAAGATTATCGCAAATATTCCAAAGTTGAAGTATTTGCAGAAAATACTGACAAAAAATGCATCTTGGTGGGAAATGTATTTGTTTCCAGCAAAGTGAATTTTACATATTGTAGAAAAGGTTCGATGTCATGGAAATTCAAAATTACAACAAAAAAACTTGCAAATTACAATAAATTAAATTTGCTAAATTATGAATTATCAAATTAAAGTGATGATCTGATTTTAAAGCAATGATATCTTTTGTGGTGGTCGTGCTGTTGGGGAGAGTAGTACAATTGTTTTCCTTCAAATAAAATCTAGTCGCAATATAAATGTTTGTAAGTGCGTGTTTTTTTTTTAAAATTACAGTCTACCTGCAGCCTTGCATTGTTTCAAGAAAACAAATGCGTGCGTTATAGTTCATTCAATACGGTTTTATGCTTATTTGAAGTCATATGGCCGAATTATATGGTTTTAGGCTCGTTTGAAATCATATGGCCAAAATATATGGTGTTACGCTCTTTTGAAGTCACATGGCCGAAATATGTGGTGATGGGCTCGTTTGAAGTCTCATGGCCGAAATATGTGGTGTTATAACAAAGAAAGGCGTATGGACATTAAGCGAAAGTATACTGTGGTTTTCATTGGCCACTGATCTATTTTTATTTGTTTGGAATGCGTATGGAAGATTTTTGTATGCCGTATTAATGTGCGCAAAAGTTTCCATAAATAGTATGCATTGCACAGCATTATGATGCATTAATGTTCAGTGTATGAACAATAATCGTACTACTTTTTACGTTTCATGATTTTAATTCGCCATATTAACTGTCAATTTTAAGCTATCAATTTTCTTTGACATAGGAACACTATTTTACATAAATGGTAACGCATGGTTTGATTTTTCAGTGTACATTTTTTTCAAAATCACCCTCTATCCTTCCCAGTAGATTGCAAATATGACTAGTGAATTCAAAATTAAAATTAGTATTTTGCTACAATTCATCAATTAATTTTGTATATATATAAACGAAACAGCGAAAGGGAGATGCTATTCACTTGGCCTGAGACAATACCCTTCCATAATGCATTTATACAGATAATTCCACGTTGAAATATATGGCGGACTCGTCCGTATCTTCTTTGTTTATACTGCGACTAGCCTGGAATAAAATAGTTGTTGTGTATTTTTAGTTTGTTTGCTAGCTCGTTTTGTTATTTTTAAAATGTTGTAACGTTTGAAATACAATACATCTTTGATGCTGTTCGGTTTTGAAACATAATGTGTCAGCTAAAAATGGTGTTATTATATCTCTCTCTCTCTCTCTCTCTCTCTCTCTCTCTCTCTCTCTCTCTCTCTCTCTCTCTCTCTCTCTCTCTCACAGCTAAATTCGGTTACCTTAACAAAAGTTTCGATCTATATTCAAATTTTCTTCCTGAATCTTCAAGCCATAAATTACCAGTTTGTATAACATTTGTTTTACATTTTCAGCTTAGTTATACACTTTTAAATACTTCGTTGCACAGTCCTTTGCTCAAGTCACACTCTAATGGAATACAAATACGGTATGTACTAGTTACATACGACCAACTTAGAATTCTCAAAGTTTGAAATAATTTAAAACACGGTGCAAAGAACACAAACTCAACTGCCAACTAGAAAATGTAATCTACATCTTGCTGAGAATAGAGTTTCTCTATTAGACGTCTTTGCCATGTACTTACGCTTGCAGTAGGAACTGTGACGACAAACTTCCAAGAACTTGCTAACTCTTCAACAAACTGTTCGATGTTCATTTCCTTGATCGCCAAGAGACCATTATAATGCAGGCCACTGTAAATAGAAAGTACAACGTCACTGAACATGTTGTCTAAAGAATGTATTCGTTGATTTGCTGTCTGTGTCTAGCATGAAACTGGGGTCATTATTTACTGCACTTATCTTGCATGAAACCGGTGTCACGATTTACTGCATGTAATAATCATGAAACCGGTGTCACAATTTACTGCATGTACTAATCATGAAATCGGTATCACAATTTACTGCACGTATCTTGCATGAAACCAGTGTCACGATTTACTGCATGTACTAATTATGAAACCGGTGTCACGATTTACTGCATGTACTAATTATGAAACCGGTGTCACGATTTATTGCATGTACTAATTATGAAACCGGTCTCACGATTTACTGCATGTACTTATCATGAAATCGGTGTCAAGATTTACTGCACGTATCTTGCATGAAACCGTTGTTACGATTTACTGCATATATCTTGTATGAAACCAGTGTCACGATTTATTGGATGTTCTAATCATGAAACCGGTGTGAAGATTTATTGCATGTACTAATCATAAAACCGGTGTCACGATTTACTACATGTATCTTGCATGAAACTGATGTCACGATTTATTGCATGTTCTAATCATGAAACCGGTGTGAAGATTTATTGCATGTACTAATCATGAAACCGTTGTCGAGATTTACTACATGTATCTTGCATGAAACCGGTGTCACGATTTATTGCATGTTCTAATCATGAAACCGGTGTGAAGATTTATTGCATGTACTAATCATGAAACCGTTGTCACGATTTACTGCATGTATCTTGCATGAAACCGGTGTGAAGATTTACTGCATGTATCTTGTATGAAACCGGTGTACGATTTACTGCATATAGTATTCATGATACTGGATGGAGGATTTTCTGCATGTACTATGCATGATTCTGTATCAAGATTTATCGAATACACTATGCATGACACCAGTGGCAATTTATTGAATGTACTATGAATGGCACCGGTGTGAAAAGTGACGGCATCTACTATGCATTATACCCGTTTAAAGCTTCACGACATGTACAATTCTTTATATTCGTTTGAAGATTTACTGCATGTACTACGCATGACAAAGGTATGTAGATTTGCTAAATATACCATACGTGATACTGGTTTGAAGAATTATTACATGCACTATGCATGATACTAATGTGAAGATTGACGACATGTGCTGTGCATGATACTGGTGTGAGGATTTATTGAATGTATTATGCATGATACGGGTGTGAAGATTTATTGAATGTATTATGCATGATACCGGTGTGAAGATTTATTGAATGTATTACGCATGATAATGCTGTGAAGATTTATTGAATGTATTATGCATGATAATGCTGTGAAGATTTCTTGAATGTATTATGCATGATACGGGTGTGAAGATTTCTTGAAAGTATTATGCATGATAATGGTGTGAAGATTTATTGAATGTATTATGCATGATAATGGTGTGAAGATTTATTGAATGCATTATGCATGATAATGGTGTGGAGATTTATTGAATGTATTATGCATGATACAGGTGTGAAGATCTCTTGAATGTATTATGCATGATAATGGTGTGAAGATTTATTGAATGTATTATGCATGATACTGGTGTGAAGATTTTCTACATGTGCTTTGTATTATACCCATGTGAAGATGTACTACATGTGTCATACATGTTACATGTGAGAAGATTTATTGAAGGTACTCTGCATGATAACTGTATGAAGATTTACTGCATGCATTATGAATGATACCCGTGTGAAGATTTACTGTATTCACTGTGTAATACATTACCGTGTGAAGATGTACTACATGAGCTATACATGTTACTGGCGTGAAGATTTGTTGCATGTAATATGCATGATACATGTGTGATGATTTGGCTTTAAATCAATCGTAATTGGAGGTTCGTACTTAAGGCCCACTTTTAAAAAGAAAATTTAACATTATGAAGCGAGCGGAATAATATTTAATTTATTGTAGGCACTGTAAGCATAATATTGAAACTATTCAAGTAGTTTCATAAATCGTTAGAACGCATGACTAGACTGACTTTATTCTGTACCACATAATCTGTATGTCCAAGAATGAATTTCATTTGCATTATGATGCCTTGGATATTACATATTGGCTTATGTAAAGTAATGACGTTACGACTAAAAATGTGATTACTGAAATACTTGTGAAAATAAGGGAGGTTCGCATTTTTACTAACTTCGAATGACATCATTCGGATATATTATGTTAATTATGGAATCCATAATGTGTTTGACCATCAAAAGACACAAATGGCAAATATTACAGTCACGTGACCTGGTCATTTGCTTTTTTCTGGTATGTATGAAAGATAAAAAAGCAGTTGCGATCAGAATCTATTGAGTAAAATTATAAATATTCGCCCTACTTTATATTTATTTCACTGATCGAGCGAATGAATTTCTCTACCAAAATATTGGTATCTTTAAGAAGCTGCCATTTGCCGTCGTCTCTGGAAATAAGTGAAAGTAACGAACGAAAACAATGTAAAACCGACATAACGACATTGAAAATACAAAAAGACGAACTTTTCTTAAACTATGTATCTTGAATACAAATCAATGCAGGTAGTAATTTGTTTTTCTTTCATGGTGTTTGCTACAGTGTTACCTTCAGGCTATCTAAGAATACGTTATAAAGATCTCACTTTATATATTTCTTTTTTTTTTTTTGTATTTAAATTAACCGGACCACTTCGGACTTTAGCTGTAAATTTAAATGTATAGCCTTACCGTTTATGGTACAAGTTTTTGGTGTGAATTTCAAAAATCCTTTTCCAAGTGGAAACCACGCAAAGTATTTTATCTTTAATGGCTTCCTTCACTTTTGTCTTATACTGGACTGAGAGCTGTATGACGAGGCAGGAATAAGAAAGAGACAGGCGAGAATGAAAATAATATATGGAATAATAGAAGAAAAACAAAACTGAGAAAAAAATGCAATGAAAGGTACAACAACACAACTCATACGCCGATACATACATACGTATTTATGTACAAACACACACATATCGATATGTGTACACACACACACACACACACACACACGGATATATATATATATATATATATATATATATATATATATATATATATATATATATCTATATATATATATATATATATATAGATATATATATGTGTGTATGTGTGTGTAGGTAGATAGATAGATAGATAGATAGATAGATAGATAGATAGATAGATAGATAGATAGATAGATAGTAGGAAAAAAATTTAATAAAACCAACAACAAAAAAACAATTGATATCTGGTCATTTGTGAAGCTCTTGTTCGGCTCTTGTTCAATCTGCGACGAATTCATATTTGAAATGATAGTAATAGACTCTCTCACTTGATTATCTCTTAGAGAGTCTCGGTTCCCTTCTCTCGCACATTTCATAGGCATCTGCTCCATGTTCCTCTGTCAACCTGTCAGTTTCTTAACAACATTTATGAACGCAAACTTAATCATGTACATTTGCAATTACTGCCCTTATTGGCTCATTGAATTTTGTAAAATTACTGTGAGAAAACAATTTCAAAGAAATTAAAAGTATATTGACTACGTATTAAATGATATTTGTTTTGTGCGGTGCAGACAGTATGTGTTTAACTAAATCCGCTAGTCTTTATGTTGTGATTTTCTTGTTGTTGTTGTTGTTGTTGTTGTGGGGTTTAACGCCATTTTTCAGCACACGATAGGCTATTATGGCGGTCAGTTTTAATGGTGGAAGAAGAACCAGAATACCAGAAAAGACCACCGACCCACGAGAAGCTACTGATAGGCTTTCTCACATACCACATTGGCCAAATCCTAGCCCCGAACCCACGTAGACAGAGGTGAGATGTCAGTAATCCGTAAGGTACAGCGCTTTAGACCACTCGGCCGCTCGGGGTTCCGTATGTAATAAGTCTCAGGCCGGATGTAATACTCAACATAGTCCGTGAATCGAAGTGGCAAATAAAGCAGAGCGCAGTGAACCTTTGGACAATTTGTATTTTCTCTTTATTAAACGACTATGCAATATTCCTGATTAATGGTAAACGGCGGTTATGAATTCGCAAGATGAAAGTTCTGTGGAGTGTATTGAATAGGAAAATATAATGAACTCCAATTCTTATCATACATTGAAAAGTACTAGTACTATATGAACTGAACAGTTACTAGTTGACGAGAGTAAGAAAATCCCAGGTAAATAGTCATGTTTAAGGTATATGTGTGCCCATATATAATGTTAAAAGTTGGAACGTGAAGAAAGATAAAGGGATGGACCATTATTAGCTCACATTAACAAGCCTTTGTCTTTCAGTCTCTTCTTCTTCAACTCCAGTTTGATAGGCCTGCGTGGCATCCAGTACTTTTCTCTCCAGTTTCTCTCTTTCTCTGTTAGATGCAGCACCGATGCGTAACGCTTCCAAGTGATCCAATAGACCAATTTGGGCCTGAGTAATTTTCTGTAAAATTTACGTGAACGTAAAAGTGCATTTTTGGAAAGCCCTCTTAGGAATAAACATAGCCACACTTCCTACGTCTTTTTTTTTGAGTTGATTTTATCATCAATGAAACTTTTAGACTACAAACTCGACCTTTTGTGGTCATGGAAAGTGATCTTCAAATAAATTTTGATGTCTTGTGTCTCAAAATGATTGATATGTTTATTTCAAGCAGCTAAATAATTTAATGAGTATAAGCAAACATTATTATGCCAAAACTTGCAAGTATAGCATCCATGTATAGTCTGAGCAGAGAATGTACATTTACCTTACTGCCGGCCCCACCCCCAAATCTTGTTTCCATAATATGGTAGCATAATTATAGGTAGAAGCTCATGTAGAACTCGTAAATGGATGTAATTTTATATATGATGTTTGTAAACTGTGGACATCTTCCACTGACATGTTATAGCATCCCAACTGAATACGTATTGAAACAAGGAAATTACTGATGACAGCACAACGCTAGTATTATAAATTACATCCGGTTCTCTTTATTCCAAGTATTTAATTGCTTTTGATTTAATTTCCAGATGTTATACCCATCTATGTATCATCCCATTTCCATTAAACTCTATTATATCCCAACAAGAGAACACTCATAATCGTTGTCCCCGTCAGTCTCCATTTCAATACTGGCATAATCGTTATCGATAATGCTGTGTTCCTATGCATCGCATTCTTTTAAAATAAAACTTTCAAAGAGCTAAGGAGTCACGAGTGCTAATTATGTTACGTTACAACGTAAATATTTCTGTATCAACCGGAAGAAAATGATTTCTATAGAACAAAGATTGTATAATAATGCTAGCTTATTCCCATAGCGGAAATGTAGTTGAGTATATATTTTGTCTGCTGTCAGATAATATTTTCTGCATATATATGTTTCATGTCATAGAATCATAGCCAAAATTTAGACTTAAACAGAAGAACATGTATATTGTCATAGACGCTGTTGCAGTTAGTAGACAGACGCAAAATCCCTACATTGTCTTAAAAAATAAAACCATCAATTTGTACCATGCATATGAAAAGTAATCTAGAGCATTGCCAAATCAATCAATCAACCGTGGAAAAAGTTATTTACTGAACTGATTTGTCACATGAAAAGCCTCAATTTGGAAATTTGGAGCATTCATGTAGACCATGAAATGACACACAGACAACCGTATGAATAAATCATGAGTAGTTAATGGGGTTACCGTGGCGACAATGGAAAATCCAGTCAAAAAGGGCTTGGGACAATATAGCGACAAGATTTATAGCGACAAGGGAAAATCCAGTCAAAAACAGCTTGGGACACTATAGCGACAAAACAGCTTGGGGTACTATAGCGACAAGGGGAATTTAACATAGTGGGACTGTATAGCGACAAGGGAATTTAACATAGTGGGACTGTATAGCGTCAAGGGAAATGGAACATAGTGAGCCTATATAGCGTCAAGGGAAATATAACATGAGAAATAAAACAAGGGAAAAAAAGGGTGGCAATGAAAGCTACTATCTTTTCGAGACTTATGAGTGGCCCTGAAAAGAGCCTTTGGATATTTCTTCTTCTTTTATTTTCTGCCATTGTTCCACCACCTTTTGATTTTACCAATGATTCCCGTTTTCTTCTTCTTTTCTTCTTCGGGAATCCAGTCAGGATGTCCCATAGCTCTAAACTTTTCCTGAACTCTCATCCATCTTAGATTGAGTAGATCAAAGTCCTCTTTCGTATTTTTGTTCTTTTTTTCCTTTCTCTCCTTAGACCACTTTTCTTTAATCTGGATCACCTGTTCTTCCATCACCATTCTCATCGTTGCTTCTGCTTTCTTTAGCCTGTCTAGACCCCACTTCACATATTCCCACTCTATCAGATGTAATGTTTCTTCTAGAAAACACCTGACTTTGATGACATGATCAAGTGCTTGCTTCAAGTCCCCTATTCTTATATATTTTCTTTTAATACGTCTTCTTAATTTCTGGTCTTCCTCCTCTATCATACCTTCTAATAAATCTCTTGCTAATTTCAGTTGGCTTACAAAGCCATGGTTACTCTGAAATTCTTCCTCAAGTCTTTCCACTTGATATTCTGCATCAAGGATCCCAAACCAGCTGTCTCGGAGTTGGATAAACAATTCAAAATTTATCTTGATGTGTTCAAAATTGAGTGGCTCCAAGGACCGACGATTGCGTATATATATCTTAAGCACGGACGTGAAAGTAAACACCCCCTACATTCACTTGTCATATTAGATACTATTCACAAATCCTATTATATACTATCCAAAATCACACCCTATACTAACCACACACACGGGGAAGCAGCCAAAACAAACCCTACTATATACTATCCAAAATCACACCCTATACTAACCACACACACGGGGAAGCAGCCAAAACAAACCCTACTATATACTATCCAAAATCACACCCTATACTAACCACACACACGGGGAAGCAGCCAAAACAAACCCTACTATATACTATCCAAAATCACACCCTATACTAACCACACACACGGGGAAGCAGCCAGAACAAACCCTACTATATACTATCCAAAATCACACCCTATACTAACCACACACACGGGGAAGCAGCCAAAACAAACCCTACTATATACTATCCAAAATCACACCCTATACCAACCACACACACGGGGAAGCAGCCAAAAAAAAACCTACTATATACTATCCAAAATCACACCCTATACTAACCACACACGTGGGGAAGCAGCCAAAACAAACCCTACTATATACTATCCAAAATCACACCCTATACTAACCACACACGCGGGGAAGCAGCCAAAACAAACCCTATTATATACTATCCAAAATTACACCATATACCATCTAAATAGAGTCAGTGTTTATAATCACACTACTCCTCTCTCACACCCATTGGCAATTGACATAGTATTTCTTTTCTTGTTATTTGTGTAGCCCTGAGAAGGGCTGTTTTTAAAACTTCAAATTGCACCTGGTTAATGCTGGCATCTCCCAGGTCTAGCCCCCCACACACATCTCCTACTCCAATCATTCTCCCAATTCACTCTTGTGATTGGGAGTGCAGAGGGAGAATGAGTGGCTTCACTATCCCAATCTTCTGTTTGAGGGATAGTGAAAGTCTCTTCATTTCTTCCTCTATTCCGCAACCGTGGATGCGGCTGAAGTTGTTGCGGTCGAGGCTGTGGTTGTTGCGGTGGGGGCTGCGCCTGTAGTGGACGAACTGATTCTGGTGGTGAAGGTGTCCTCACCATGGGCTTGACTTCACTAGTCTGTCTCATCATGCGGTGAGGCAAGATGGGACTTTTCTTCTCCTCTTCTTCTTTCTTTTTTCTTTCCTCCTCTTCTTTTTCAATTTTGGCCTGCTCTGCTATGGCCTCCATAGCCAGTTCGTCCAGGAGACGCCTAGCATTCTCCAAATGCATTTGAAGTTCTCTTAATTTCTGAACTCTGCTCATCTTCTTTGATGCGCCAACGATGGGTAGCCAGACTGACGAGTGCTTCTTTATATATAATTCAAGCGCGGACGTGATGGAAAACACCCCTAGATCCAAAAAACTTACAGTATCCTTATCATTACCAAAACACGCTGACGTGATAGAAAACACCCACTAGATCCAAAAAACTTACAGTATCCCTATCATTACCAAAACACCCCACACTTTTATACTTGACTCATATTAATTATACATTGAACAAGTTATTTTGAAAAACTACGTTGTGCTTATAGACGCACTTCAAAACAAAAGTTAAAAGAGACAGTGATTATAGACTCACTTCGAATTTTTTTCTAACTTCCTCACATACCATAAGCAAATTGAATGATTAATTCTTTTCGAGAATATTGGGTAGCCCTGAAAAGGGCTGTTTTTTGTGTTTGTGTGTACGAGGAAGGATGACAATCTTTTATCGTCTAAGATTGCGTCCTCGTTTGGCTACACGATAGGGTCTGCTTCTTCGGAAAGAGAAAGAGAACTCTTTTGTGTCCACACGACAGTCGACAAAACTTCTGTCTGGTTCCTGCTGATGTTGTTGCTGTTGCTGCTGCTGCTGATGCTGTTCTCTCTGTTCTCTCTGCTGCTTTTGAAGTCGATACTTCTCAGTCCATTCTTCTTTCTCTTTTTGAATTTCCTCTCTGAAGAGTTCTTCTATGAGGTCTTCCGTTACTTGTAGCATTCTCACATTCTCAATCTCTTCAGGCTTTGGCATCAGATTGTGTCTGATACGATGCAGAGTGACATAAGCTTCGTTCAGCTTAGCTAGTCTTGAGCACATCTTCGTAGGAGGATGAGTCAAACAATGGATGGCCAGACTGGAGACTACCCCTGCATTATATGGTTCAAGCGCGGACGTGATGGAAAACACCCCTCGACGGTTTAGGGTTTTGAAACGTTTAGATAGTTTGATGTGAGGGATAGAAAGAAAAGTCAAAGAGCATTTATATGAATACAAATGTAAAATAAACGACAGACACATTGGTTTTCAAAACACAACATTTTTATTCAAATAACAAACATTATTTCAAAGAACAAACATTATTTCAAAGAACAAACATTTTTTCAAAGAACAAACATGTTTTTCTTCCATAACACTAATACATTATCTTTGACATGGTTGACAACGTTGTGAATTAAATTGAGATTTCCACTGTTGGAAGTCATTGGGCGATTGATGTACACTACGTTTCCTAGCTAAAGACAACAGATAGCCATAATGGTCACAAAACCATCGATCTACTTTGTCGTCGTTTCGAGACGAATGACGATCAAAATAAGTCACTAAATGTTCTAAAGAATATCCAAGACTGCGATGATTCAGATAATAGATACAATATTGTCCACACACCATAGAATCAGTGCCTTGTAATTTCACATTATTGAATCGTGTCGTCTGGGCATTTCTTCTCATAAAGTCAATGATATCATCTTCGAAAGGAGGCAATCCATACGAATCAAAATACTCCGCACAACCCTCTTGAGGAAAGTAGACAGCTACCCAGTGAGTTCCTGGAAGATGACTGTCATCTGTGTTGATGACATAAGCTTGATTCTCTTGAGGTTTGCGATGAGGTAGTTCATCTTTAGCACACACCACAGGATTCCAAGAAGCAGTGTACGAACTACGGTTCAAAAGATAATAAAGTTCCCAGGTATCCATTTTTTGTTGTGTAGCCTTGTTTTTTTCTCTCCTTTCTTCACAGGTGATGATAAGTCATCAATTCAATCCAGACTTTTTGTTTGAAACGGTCTGACAAGTAACTGATGGTTTGCTTCGTCTCTTTACTTTTGGCCAAGAGAGCTTCGATGCGATCGATTTCTCGAGCAAACAATGGAGGAGAGGAATGATCACGTAAGCCTTTATACCACTGAAGTAACACGTCTTCTTCGGAGATGAGACTCCAAGCTTCGTTCAGATAATCATCCAAATTTTCTTCTTGACTCATCATCATACATTTATCGTGTTGAATTTGACTGGGATGATCGATTTGACATCCATAACAATCTTTTTTAATCATGTTCCTCATTTTATCTTCCAAGTGTTGTGCAAAACAAGCCACTAACTGTTGTTCCTGTTCTGGCCATCTGGATTGCATGATCACTACCTCTTCTTTTTGGTCTTGGGGATCTGCTTTTTCTGTAACCTCCCATTTCATGGATTCTCCACTATTCAAAGAAGGACAAGGGTCTTCCATAATGTCTAATAGTCTAGAATGACTTCTCTCAAACTGTTGATTTCTATGGTATTATCGAATTCAGCATACAGAATGATATTCACCGTTTCGGGAAGAGGTGCTGCAAACTGAAGTTCCACACGCAGTTGCCCAGATTTTATAGGGTGGAAATGTCCCTCGTCGCTGCCTTGGTCTGGAGTGAAATCAAAAGCCCACAACGTGTAACCTCTTGCATAGTCGTCGTAGGAAATACCGTGACTGGTGTTGGTTCCTAACTGTCCTGTGGCTTCGTACAGTGACAAGTACGACCTCAAGTAATTTTTCTGTTCGCCAAAGTCAGGTTCGAAGGGTCTGGTACACAACGTTTTGCCATCGCGACTGACTTCGATTTTGGATACTCTGCAGTGCTTAAACTGGAAAGGATTTTCATCGTGGGCACCATTGAGGGCTGCATTGCTGACGATACCAATGAATAAACGTTTGGGTAACTGTCCTTGGAACAGATGATCTTCGATCTTAGATCGGAGTCCAGCGGCAATGGTGAAAGTTTTGACTTCCACGCGTCGTATCGAATACTTGGCTGTCGTTCTGCTCAAAGTGTGACTGATATCATTTCCCACTTTAGGTAACACTTCCACACGACGCACGTATAACCTGGCTTCTTGGATAATGGTTTTGTATTCGTTGGCATGAGCTATCAAATGGAAAGCAGTACTACTTTGATTCAGTCTCAAGCGAATATCTACTCCGTTCAGCAAACACTTCTCTTGAAACCACATGTCCAAATGCAAACGATCGAACAGTTCTAAACTACGTCCTTGCAAAATTTTCTTTCGACGCTCGTTAAAACCTTCATTGTGAGGATCGGCAGGAGCGCTGCCATCAGCAGCTGCTGCTACGGGTAAGGCTGTGTCGTTAAACTTATCTGCGGTGTCAGGTTTCCATACCACGCAAGCATCTAGATGAGTGTTTTTGGCTTCTTTTCCGTACGTCAAGAGATTTTCGAGGTACGCTCGGTAAGGGTAAGTATCCATGCTACTGCTGATCAGTTTGTTATTCATGTACAAATCCACATCGCTGAACAAGGAATGCATGAAATTGTTGACAGGAGCTACTCTATCATTAGCTCCTGGATTGGTGTTGTCTGTTTTGGTTACTTTCACTTTCAAATACAATTAACTGTTGTTGAGATCGATGTAATCTTCGGGTTGTCCTTTGATTTCAAACTCGATGGGAGCTGAATCCGTCAAAGAGGAGACGGGATGAAATTCGACCCATTGGGCTTCTTGCATGGTCATCATCGTGGGTGGCATGGCAAAGAGATCCAGTTCCGACTTGGAACAGGCACAAGATTCTTGGTGCATCATTTTTTCTTTAGGGTTTTTTTCTTCACTTTTAATAATCAAAAATGTCTAAGTCTCGAGCGGTTCTTTTTTTCTTTGTCTTTCGAACTTTAGAGGTACGGAAAGGGTGCCTTCGTCGACGCTTTCTACCTTGTCCTTGCTGTGTCGTCAGGGAAGCAGGAATGTTAGACTCGGTACCGTTCAGGGCATTTATAGGACTTTCTCGTCGACCCAAAATCTCTTTACCCGTTTGAAGCAAGGCATTTTTGCCTGCTCTCAAAAAAGCTTCTTTAGGGTTTTGTTTGTCAATGAGAACATTGTAAAGAAAATCTTTGCCGTGAGTCAATGCGGCATCTTTTAAGGTGTGCAATCCTCGTGTCACCATTGGTTTTAAAACAGGGACCACGGAACGAAAGGCTGATTTAAACATATCTCCTAAACCATGTCCTCGTTGTCGAGTGACTCCTTGGTACACAGGATACATCACTTTTTCAGTTGTTGGAGAATCGTTTTTGAAACTGGAGTTTCACTGTGACTTTCCCTTTGGTAAATGGAATATTTTGACCTAGTTCTCCTTTTATAGTAATGTTGACACTGTCGAAATACGACTTACTGACGGGTAAATAATGAGGATGCACAAATTCGCGGTGAACGTGATAGGTATTTCCACCTTCCTCGTCAGCGGTAGTAGTATCTACTTTGAAAGGAATGACACGCAGTAACGGTACAGAGGTGTGTCCTACCACGTTGTACTCCACCACATCGGAGTACACAAACATCAAATTGAGTCCTTGGTTCATTTCTACAGGGGATCGAAAATATTTGGTAAAATCCAAGTTACTGGATATGCCTGGTATTTCTTTTTTGTTCGGGAGCATCTTGAGGTCTCCACCTAAGATATCAAACAATTCAGGACAAAAGGTAATGGCTATTATTTTCTTCTCTGAAAATTTGATCATGAAGCGGCGAGCCACTTTAATGTACTCAAAGGTAACACTTTCTCTGATTTTGTCCAGGGGTTCACCAAACATAACATTGAACCTGCTTGCAATCGTAGTCACTAAATGTTGACCACTAAAATAGTAGCCTGCAGGAATGGTCAACACATGAGTGGACAGATGTTTAGTTGTGGGTCCATCTGATTTCTTGTTGTCAATGCCAGTGATGCCTCGTTCATCTAAGGCTTGTTGCAATTGCTTGTCGTACACTTCAACTGTGAAAAAGTTTTGATTTTCGACGATGTTTTTGATTTGTGTCGGGTGTATTATTTCCACTAAAGCTGCTTCCCAGTGATCATCTTGATCCAAATGCATGGCTTGAGGTAATTTAGACGTGTAACAACACAATGTGTTGTTAGGAAACACCTCCATGGAACTGTCACTGGGTAACGTTAAGTAAAATTGGTTAATAGTGTTGTTCATATTTCCAATGTTCTTCTGTCCGAGGAGTCAATCGAGGTTAAAGGAGTATCTAAAAGAGGATTGTGATTGGAAGGGTGACTGTCAGGAGAAGGACTAACGTTGGTCGCCAGACTCCCAATATTGTTACTGTTGTTCCCGTTGTAAGAGTATTTCAGGGAAGGATTGGGAAGAAGATACCCGATGCAACTGCTGAGTAAAATGGTCCACAATTGTTTGTCTCCTTGTTGCAAACTCAAATTAGCAATGGCTGCACCAATGACACAATATACCACAAAGATTTGACAGAAAAAAACGATTTGCGTTTTAGGGACACGTTCTCCACACCACACCCACAAGGGTTGCTTTTGTAAATCTTGCAGAGATGACGTGGGTGAAGGAGTAGTCACTGTGGTTGCTGAAGCTGTATTGAAGGGCATGATGGTCACTTCTTTTTATAGTCGATGACTTGGGCAGCGTCAATCCAAGAATCAAAACTAGGAGGATATCCTTTCCAACGTACTTTGACTTCTTTGACACGACGTTTTCCTACTTTACGGGTTCTTCGTTCGAGAATGCTTTCAATGTCGTACACGTCGTCTTCTTTTTTGGTAACACGTTGTAACTCAGGCAAGTAAAATGTTCCTTTTAATACTTCTCCGTTCATGTCTTCCAATTTATAGACGGTAGGATGACGATCGCGCACTCGTCCAGTAACACGAAACAATTCGGTGGTCCAGTTGGGTAAGTAACCTTTGTCGAAAGTGCGTTTGGTTTTGCCAATGCGTACCCAATCTCCCGGAATTAACACTTCTCTACCTTTTTTGAGGACAACCCTCGTCCGGGACGTGCCAAACAGACGCTCAAAAACAGTCACTTCGTTGTCGGGTGTCACCTCTTGTGGGGAACGTCCATTGCTTCTATGGTAAGATTGATTGTAGGCTTGGACTAAGTGTGGTAAGACGTCGATGTACTTGAGAGTGTGTTGATGCGTAAAATATTTCCACATGCGTTCTTTCAAGGTACGTTGAAAACGTTCCACGATACTGGCTTTGGTTTCAGGATTTTCGGTGGTGAAAAAATGAATGTCACGTTTTTTTAATTCTCGTTGGAAAGCTTGGTTCAGAAATTCGGTACCTTTGTCGGTTTGCCATCGAAGAGGGTGACGACCACTTTGTTTCAACACCAGTTGCAAAGCTCGTACTAACTCTCCGCTCGATTTGGATGTCAATGGTACGACCCAGGCAAATTTAGAAAAGACGTCGATGACACAAAACAAATATTTGTAGCCACGATTGTAGGTGGCTAAATGAGAGACATCAGCTAAATCGGCTTGCCATTGATGATCGATGCCTTCCACTTGAGTGCGACTTCTGTGAAATTTTCGTCGAATGGGTTTGTGTAAAGTGTACGTCGCTTGTTCTTGTAACCATCGTTGTACTTCTGGTAAACGGAGCTTTTTCAGGCGAGTTTTGGCAGCACGATACAATTTTTGAATGCCTCCGTAACCTGCAGGGTGAGCTGGATCGTAGTAAATGCTGGCTAATACCTTCTCCATGGTTTTTGTTAATAAGGGACCCACTCTTCGAGGATATTGCTTTGGGTGGGACGAAATGCGGGTTGTTTGGAAACGGTTTTACGTGTCCGATGTGCCACAGGAGTTGACGTCGAGGGTAATGGTGGTGGCGGAGGTAATGGGATGGCTTCTTTAGCCTTCTTTTCTTTTCTCACTTCTGGTTTCCTTTCTTTCTTTTTCACATCTGTCGAAGAAGGAGTAGCCATCATCTTTTTAACCCAAGTTTTGAGTTCTTCTCGTGGGGGAGTGGGGGAAGGGGTTAATAAGGAAGCGGCAATCTTACTCGAAATGGGAGTAGCAGTGGGTGTTTGAAAGAGATCATGGGGTTCTTCTTCTTCCTTGGGTAATGGTGGGGTAACGTCTGTTTTAACTGCTGTAGAGGGTGAGGGTGAGGGTGACGGGTTATTCATTAGAGCCTTAAAATCGGACAAAGTGGGTTGAGCTGTTTGTTCCACAGCTTTCTGATGAAAGAGTTGTAGCCGTTTCAAGAGTTGACCGTACTTTTGTGATTTTTCGGTTTCGGATAAATCGTGGCGATGGATCAAGGATTGCAATTCGTGTTGTAATTGCGACATCTCAGCCAAATTGGGATTGGGTGGTAAATGAGGGGATCGTTGTTCTTGCCAATGATGGTATTCCATCCATCGTTTGTAAGGAACCGAAGTTAGTTTTCGTCCTTCCATGGGCTTTCAAAGGTTATGTCTGAGATTGTGGTGCTCCATAGGGTCCTTTTATCTTCTACCCATTCCTTGAGTGAACCCTTGGGTCATCCCTTGTATTAAACCTGGTATTAAGCTTGTGAACATAGGAGCAAGAATGGGTAAAAATCCTCCGCGTTGCACCAACATCTTTTTCTTTTGACGGACGGATATTTTTTTTTGAACCATTTGACGAAGAACGTGTCGATGTTTGGCGAAGCATTTTTTCTGGTGTGGAGACAAAGGTATCGTGCCTTTCAAAACATTCAAACAACATTCACACACGGTATCGATGACATCTTTGGAGGCTGTTTTAATGATTTGTTTTCGCATGGGTGGAGAGGCTTTGGACAGGACGGACAACACGTCTCCGTGTTTGGCTAAACGTGGAGGTAGTCCTTTCCTTTTCTTTCCTTTGTGGGGCGAATAAGAATGTTTTTTGCGAGGTGACATCTTTGCTTGTTCGTTCCAGAAATACACTGATGTCAAAGACTTGATACACACCCTCTTTTATCTTCTTTTTTCTATTGGCTTCTCCAAAAGGTAACGGCATGCTTCGCTAAATCCTCAAAAGCAGGGCTAAAGATACCAGTTCGGTTATTAGCTGCTTTGTCTAGTTTCTGCATACCTTTAATAAGACCAATAAATATGCCTCCCCTTTGATGACTTCTCTTTTTCTTTGGATGACTGTGTCTTCTTACGGGAGGACGTCGTTGTTTGGTTTTTGAGCGTTTGGTAGGATGACGAGATTGTCTTTTTCCTTTTCCTTTTTGGACGGTAGAACGTCGAGGGTGGTGGTGTGCACGTTTTTGAGGAGGCATCCTTGAGTGTTCATCAGTGGTACAGAAAAAATACTGATTGACGTCGTGGTTTTCAAGTCATATTTTTATACTGGAATGCGTCGCCACTGATTATCTTTGCGTCGTATCAACTTCATGGCAGGTAACACACGTCGTGAAGGAGTTCGCAATGGACTCAATCGGGACAGTTCTTGTTTGGTCGTGGCTGACGAAGGTAAGGTTGTGTCCTGGCCGAAGTGCCTCTTTTGCGGGTGACCGTTTTTTCTGTGGACTTTTCTTTTTCTGTGCTTTGGTCTTGGTACCCTTGTTCTTTTTCTTAGGGGCTTGTTTGGCTTTTTTTGTTTTCTTCTTGGGGTGAACTTTGGGAGTATTGGGATCCCATTTTAAAAGGGAACGAATGATGACACCTCCTAGAGAACCACTACCTCCAGGTTTCAATATGATTTGCTTTTTGGTGTGAGTGTCAATGCGAGGATTGGCCAGTTGCGTCAAGGCTACTTTGTTTCTGTCAAAAAAGCGTTTGGTTTGATGTGGAATGTGAATGATGCCTTGCAGTATTTGACGTGCTGTCACCGTAAACCATCGTAAGACTTCTTTGAGACTGGCTTCTAAGACGTGAGCACGTCTTTGTGGATTTTTTTCGCGACTGATGCCGTACAAGGCACGAATCAATTTGATGGGAAGATGAGACTGAAGGGACGTCATGTTGACGATGTATGAGACAAGGTCAAAGTAACCCAAGGTTTTTATAGATTTGTTTAGTGCTTCATAGTGTTATGTCGACGAGGAGGACGTGTACACGACAGGTCCTCCGTCTTGACACCAGTCGTGAAACAAATCGGTACGAAATCGCAAATAATCAGGGGTAGTGGGTTTTAAATCCACGAGTAAATAGGCGTGTAGCGTTTGAGTGGCATCATCGTACGCATGAGTTAGCCAAGGTGTTCCTAACTGTTTGGCTAAAACTTGCACTTGTGATTTATCTCGAGGACTTTTAAACAAGACCACGTAATGAGCATTAAGACTAATGGTACGATGGGCTTTACTTTGTTGAAATAAATTTTGTGTAATGTAAATGACACTGGCATTACGATGATGCCCTTTACGTGTAAACCACAGTTTAATTTCTTCTTCGTCTTCTCCTAACATGTCGTCAAAAATAACCCAATGAGTTTGACTAGGGTCAGACACGATCCCCTCGTCTTCTTTAGGAATGCCTGCTACAAACACAATGGAATCACCTTGACTTTCTTGCAAGAGACTGTATGCCGATTGCCACTCTTTGTAACACCACACGATGCGTTGAGGTGGACGATCGATCAAATGATGTTTATGTTCGATCAAACGTTTGACAAATTCGGTTTTGCCTGAACCGCTCGGTCCAGCAATTAACATGTTAAAAGGATGACGAAGATACAAGGCTTTCCAACTAGCCTGATCTAAGTGTTCGTCAATGACTTTGAATGTGGAGGAGGAAGGAGTAGTAGAAAGAGTAGAGTGAGCCATAGTCGTGTAGTGGTATGTCAGTATTGACACAACAACAGACAAGACAAGAGGTTTTTATACTTTTTCAAGACACGTTTATTTCAATGCATGTTTAAATTTGAACAACACGAAAACATAAAAGCCAAATGGATAAATACAGGAATAAAATACCTAGGCAAACGATCAAAGTGGCAAATAAACAAGCCCCTGTACAACATGATTTGGGTAACGAAGGTGTCCTAGAGGTAGTGTGTAATGTTCTTATAGTCTCCTCTACAGGGGGTACAGTCACATAGGTGTCTTCTCGAAAGGGTCTTTGTGGGGGAATGTCCATGCTGACAGTTTTGTCTTGAACAGAGGGATTGTCTTGGGTGATAGATTCTTTTTCTTCTTCTTCTTCTGGTACTGTTACTAACACAGGATTAAAAGTGACTTTTTTCACACGACGATGAATTTTAGGAACACAACGATTGGGCATAATGGGATGCTTCGTTTGTCCAAGCCTCAAAATCCCAACTTTTCCAGTCACGTACATCTGTCTAATGAGGGTGTAAATCACAAACTACACACACATCTTCGTACACTGCTTCCGTACGTAAAAGTTGACGAATCTTTTTTTCTTGGAAAGGTCGAGACGTATCCAGATGAAAACGTAAGGCTTTGAACAGAATAAGTCTCTCGTGGACATTTAAAGGAGTCACCATACTGTCTTATTTTTTTGATAGGTAGTGTTCGTAAAGTGTCCACAAGGAATCGGCAGGTAAACGAAATCCCAGAAAGCAAGTCACTAAAACACACACTACACGTCGGCCCCAATTCATAGGGTATAGTTCTTGTAATAAGTGTTCGTAATCTTTCACCGTGTGAATCTTCTCATTGATATCCTTCCACGGAATCTGTTGGATCACCAATGATAAAGGTTGTGGCATGGTCGTTCTCTTTTATACTTCTTTAGGTTAAAGATCATCAGTGTAGATTCAACCCAGAATTAAACATAGAATTAAATTTGCTCCAAAAGCGAAAGTGATTAATATAACGTGTAATTTCGTCCCACTGCCATTCAGGGTAACGGTTAAGAAGGATCAAAGCATCTTCAGATGTAAACGTAGTAAATTGGTAACAGAGCAAAAAAATACCCTTGATCCAGAGAAATCTAACACGTTGGTTAATTTTTGTCACTTGCCTCTTGTGAATTTCACGACACAAAAGTTCTACAGTCACCCATTGAGATTTTTCTTTAGCAAGACCTTGCCAAACGTCCTTGTAGATCTTCTCTTGCAATTCGTAGGGTAATCCTTGAATATAATGTTTTAGAGAGGGTTTATATACTGGTCTAGGTGTGTTACACGACATGGAGTAGTAGTGTCACTTCCAATCACTAGGTCCCACTAAAGGTAGGTATTGACAATTCGGAGACCATCGAGCATGTTCCAGGTAAGCGGAATCTTTATGTTCCCACTCGTAAATGGATACACCACAACTGAAACACTTGACTTTATCCCCTTCGCCCAAGTAGAAAAATCCAGCTCTGGCTAATTCTTCAGGAGTTGGTCCAGGCAGATATTTTGGCCATTTATCTTTGAAGGTTTGGAATCGACTTTTAAAGTGGCAGTATTCAAGTAAACTCGTCGGGAACGAATATTCGACTCTCCTCACTTCAGTTCGATGTAGGTACGGTGAAATTCCTAGGAGTCCACGATAACGTGTCGCACCGCTTTCGCATCCCTCAGGTTTGACACGCACAGCATCACTTTCCAGGGTAGATATAGGGGTAGTAGTCATAGCAAAGTTCCCACGATATCCTGCTGAATCGCTAATGTCACAGCGCCTGGCATCACTACAATCGCAAGTTTTAGCATCGCACTCCACTTGAGAATTCCCAAATTTGAATGATGTCTGTTTAAATGGATTCATCTTCTTTTCGCTGTGACGTTGTAGTGACAAATGAATTATTGGTCTTGGACGATATCCCTTTTTATATGCTGCCCAATTTCGACGTGACCGTACGGGAGAGTGAAGTGATTGGGAAGTCGTACTCTCTTTTGGTACACGATTTGGTAGACTTTTTCCAAAGGTCGGCTAACAATTTGGTGTGTGGGTAAACGGACAATCTTGTGCGGTTCGTGGGTAGTCACTTGAAACGTTTCATCCTGTCCAGACTGCAAGGCTTCTTGTAGCACGTCAAAGTTCACCACTTGACTGGTGCGATAATTGAGAGTCAATCCTTTCACTTTACATTCGGTGTGAATTTTTCCTTGTGGGTCTCGGTATTCGTAGCCGTAATTTTTAGGACCGCCACTTGCAAAACATAGAATCTTGTCGTCGGGATGTTCATCGGTCCAGGCTCCTAAACGGTCTCCTTCGATGACAGGGTTACACTGGTTCGGTCGGTGAATGTAAATGCAACTGTCCGTGTCAAAATACAACACACGATCTCCTAGGAGTTGTAATACTTCGTACAATTTTAAGCGAGCATGGGATGTCACGTAAGCCGCAATGATGACATTTCCAAATTTGTCGGCTTCTACAAAGTCTAGTTCTTCTTCGTAATTGACTAAGATCAAGTCCTCACGAATGACGTCCACGTGTTTCATGACTTTGGTTGGGTCGTGAATCATCTGGAAGTAGCGAGACGGCTCGGACAAATACTCCGTCTTGGGTAAAGACGGACGTTGTGCCATTTTACCCCACAAGCAATTGAGCATCACTTTGGCAAACGATCGCCTTCCTTCATTTTTCTCGATGTGGTCTAAAGTGATACCTTCTTGCTCCCGATATTTTTCTTTGAATATCTTTTGGTCTTCGGGAGTGTGACACCAGGAAGGATAGCCACTAGCTTCTTGTTTTAGTTTTAAAAAGGCATCCACGTAGTCTGCAAAAATACCTTTCTGTCTCTCGTCGCCCTTGCGGTATTGTTGTGTTTTGGGAAAGTGGTAAATTTCGTACACTTCTAACAGTTGATATCCCAGGTCCAGAGCTTTAAACAATTCCACGCTCACCCACGTTCCTGTCAAGGCGCGTTCTTCCTGAGTGTGATGACAAGGTTGGCCTTGGTTGCACGTTTCGGCACATGTGCGACACAAAGGAAACATCAGTTTTCCTTGGCAATGGTGTGGTAAAACGGGATGGTACAAGTCTGTGGGTGGTAAGACTTTACACTTGATCAATCCTTCGTACTGTCGAATGTGGTCCAAGTCAATGTGTTCTGTCATCAATTCTGGATGCCCTACGGGAAAGTGACAATATTTGCACACGTAAGGATACAGTGAACACACGTCCAAGTATTTGAGTTCTTCTCCCTTCTCCTCGTCCGCTTGGTACAGTAAACAGGTAGCATTCGTTCGTCCTCCGTACAAACTATCCCGGGGGTTCAATGGGTCCACCCACTTGTAACTTTCTACGATGCGTTTAAACTCGGGATCGGTTTTCAAACGCTGATCGTACTCGTGTTCCCACATTTCCACCACCTGGTATCCTCGCTGTTCTAACTTCAAACGTCGCTGACACGTGGTCTGGTACAAGTCTTCCATGGTTCGTTGTAAAAACTGATTTTTGGTGTCTCGTTGAGGGTAGCATAGGGGACATCCGTGAAATAAACATCCGTTAAACTCGTACACAATCTGAGGGTTTTCTAAGTCCCAACCATCTACCGAATACGTTCCGATGGTCTTTTCGCCTCCTCCGTTGCGAGCGTGTTGGATCCATTTGTCTTCCTTGTCGCACAAGTAATGGAGCCAGCGTAGGGCTTTGACCGAGTATTGACGTTTGACAAAATTTGTCGTTTGAGGACTGATGACCGCTAGAGTATTTTCAGGCATAAAGCGTTTTCGGTACACTAAAGAACACGCTTTGGCGATGGTACAAGCTTCTTTCAAAGGGTCGATCCCTCCGTATTCCATGAACAATTCTCGAAATTTTCCACAGCAACGTCGTAAAATGTCCACGTCAGATCGACAGTACTTTAACATTTCTTCTTGAAAGTCAAAAGGGTCCGAGGCGTGAGTCTGGTACCAAGCATAGAAAGCTTCTCGTTGTTCGGTGCGCATGTTGTCGGGGTCGTAGTCGTAAGCCTCAGGCAAATGGGGTAGAACGGCATGTTGATTGGCTTTGGTATTAAAAAGTGTGGAAAATAACCTTTAGCCATTTCTGTCATTCCAAACGTTTTAGGCATGCGACTTAATGGCATGGCCAAGTAACACATCGAATCTTTAAACTGTACTTGTCCTACTTGCATAGAAATGATTTTGACTCCGTTTAAAGTCACTTGAGGCCGTTCGGTACTTTGTTCCGCATAGTATCTGAGCAGAAATTGCCCATCGTATCCCGAGAAATTGTGAGCCATGACCGTGGCATGGCGATGACAATTGCCGTAACGTTCGATGTCTTCTGGACTCCACGTTTCGTCGATGGGATTAAGGATCCATTGGGCAAAATCGGCTAGCGTGTTTGACCCTCGAAAGATTTTTTCACGTCCTCCAGGAATCTTGCTGCAGTGAGGGCAATGACTAAAGATGGGCTCTTGGATACAATGTTCGCACGCACGGTGAGCTACGCAGAAATTGGGAATGTGAATACCGGTCTCTTGCATGCATTCGAAATCAAAAAAGATAAAATGTCCTTTTTTCTGGGTATCTTCTGGTTGGGGTTGGTATTTTTGAATGAAGCATTCGTGATCCAAATCCACGATTTGGCGACAAATGTGACATCGTTTCTTACCTCGACAAACGTGAAACTTGGCACTATTGGTACGTATGCCTTGTCCACAAGTAGGGCACAATCTCAGGAGTTGACAAGCGTTTCTCTGCTGTGAACCTTGCATCTTCAAATGTTGTTGGTAACAGGTAGGACTGACAAAAGTGCGCTGACACACAGGGCAATGCACTCTTTCTTTTCCTTTGTCCAGACAAGGTTGAGAGGCCAAACATCCCTCACATTTTGATCCACAATACTTGTGTTGTTCTCGATTGTTATAACCATAGTCACATTTTTCACAGTAGTAACCGTATCCCAGGAATCCAGTGATACTGGTAATGGTATCGAAATGCTTATCGTGATGATAGACGTGAATGTATTTTCCGTCTTTGAAATCGTGGCCTCGAAACAAAAGAGGTCCACGCACTTCTTGAGGGTGTACTTTCAAGGTGTAACGTGGAGCCAAGACGTCTTGCAACTTTTGCATTTCTGGAATGCCGCAAAGGGTGTATTTGGATATCCCCGCTTGCTGTAACAGGAGTTCTGCTTCACTTCTTTGTTTGGCTCGGTCCGATCGTTGAATAGTTTTCCAGGCTCTTTTCCATTCTGTCGTGTCGTTCTTGTTGGCATACGTTCGTCCCACGACGACAGCACGGGCTAAACACATCTGGTCTTGAGGATTGTTAATTTGGACGAGACTTCGCTTCATGCTGCGAAGGTTGTCGACCAATAATACTTTTTTGCGTCCTGTCCCCTGGGGAAGAGACACGTGGGTCATAAACAGTGTGGCTTTTCCATCGTCAATGTGAAACTTGTCGTTGGATTGTTGCACATGTTGAATTTTGTCGATGACTTTGGAAGGTGTTAATTCTGATGGGCTAGTAAACTCGATCCAAACGGGAGACTTTAAATTATCGTGATGAATAGAAAGTCTCAAGCGATCGTCTTCTTTGGCTTGACATTGCTGTTTCAATGCAGTTAATACAGAATCCCACACCTCAGTAATGAACCCTTCTGTATTCTCCAAAGGTACATTGGCCTTGAAATCTTTAAACTTTACGGCATACGTGTAAGCCGTTGTTCTAAATTTTCGAGAGGAACGCTTTTCCGTCTCTCGAATGTGATAGTAATTTTCAGGGTTTACTAAGGGTGGTGCACTTTGCTTGGACGTGGATTGTCTGGGTGTGGATTCGGGCTCACTCATGTCATCTTCAAAATCACTGGCATGAATTTGAGCCAAGACTTCAGCTACTGTGCTAGGCGATACATTACGTTTCTGTCTCTTACTGTTTTCTCTTTTCTCCACAACATGATGTGGTCTTTTCATCTTGTCTGCAAAAAGTCAAATGACTACCTTTTAAAGACCATAACCCCTATATATTCATGTTCGATCCGTGCATATATATATAAAGGGTTAGTGTCTAACGGTTCAGTATTCCTTTCACTCTCACATTGACCAGAACGATGGAAGAACCTACACAAGTGGAACTTCTCATTAGAGCTTTACGTGGGGTCATACGAAAGTTTTCGTCAGACCAGCCGACGGCCTACTCTCCTTCCTATCGAGATAAAAGTCAAGATACTTGCTATATCTGTAAGAAGAAAGGACATTGGGCTACAGAATGTTCAGATCGTAACAAAAATAAAAAATGTACCAATAGAGACAAAAGTCAAGATACCTGTTATTATTGTAAAGAGAAAGGACATTGGTCTCCAAACTGCCCTAAGAAACAACAGGAACAGGAGAAGGAGAAGGAGGAGGAGGAGGAAAGAAATTCTGAACAGGAGGAGGAAGAGGTACCCTCCCCCAAGGAAGAACCCCGTCACGTTCACAAGAAAAGAAGACGAAACGAAAGTGAAGAGGAAGAAAAAAAAGCTGTGACAGTAAAGAAAATGAAAAAACAGAAAGAGTGAAACAGAAGAAAGCCTATGAACTTTTTTAAAGTGGTCTTGTGTTATGTTATGTTGTGATTTTGAATTGTGACGTTTGTACTAGAATAAACTAAAGAGAAAAAAACGTAAGTGTCTCTTGGTTTTGATTTGATAGTATAATTACCTACACTCACACATTCATTCACTCACACGTACATCATGGGTTTTTAAAAAAATAAAGGACTTTTGAGTTTTCATTGAAATAGGCAATTGACATAGTATTTCTTTTCGAAATAATTGGAGTGGTCCTGAAAAGGACCGTTGGTGTTTTGTGTGTTTAAAACAAAACAAACTCAGAAACGGGATGAAATCCTCTTGAGCTGTCTTAAGCCTTTGCCACGGCCAAGGCCTACTTCGGGACTGGTGGTTCCTGTCAATGATTTGGTAGAAATCACTAACGGTGGTAAGGTAGACGTAGTCACAGAGAGATCGGGTTGTTTCGCTCGAGAAGGTCTTTTTCTCTTCGGTCGTGATAAAGAAGTCTGATACATTTGTTTCAGACTCCTTAACTCAGCTAAAATATCTAAAAGTACCGTCGTAACCGTTTGATTTTCACTATTTTCTTTCTGTCCTTGGTCTTCATTTTTCTTCTCCGTTGCTGCTGCTGTTGCTACTGTTTCTTCCTGGTGTTTTCTTCTTGCTTCTTCTTCTTCCTGCTGTTGCATAAGAAAAGCTTGTTCTTCTACTTTCTGTTGTTGTAAAAATTGCTCCAATGCTTCTTTTTGTCTTTGTTTAAAATCATCGACGTGTCCATAAGAAGATACAGAAAGCAACGAAGGTTCCGGAATAAATTCTTGCGATGTTAAAAAATCCACAATATCCCAGTTAAAATCAACTTCTTCTGGATGTAGATTTGTCATGACTTTAGTAGTCACTGTTGGTCCATGACTTGCTGTCTCTACTCCTGTCTCACTCCAATTCATTGTCTTCTTACTGTCCGCCATGATTGACAACTCTCTTGAATCGATTGACTGCGCACAGGCGCTAGTACCTCTATATAGAAAAGGTGACGTCACAGACTGCTCTCTTCCGATTGGATAGCTGTGTCTGACTTTTGTAACGCACGTTTGGATTGGTGGATACACTCAATCCGTTTCAATCCGCTCTTCCCCTATAAATATCCGCAGTACACGGCATTCAATTCACCTGTTCTCATCAGAAGATGTGGACTAATGTTGAATCGTCAACCCTTGTGTCAAGTATGCTGTTTAGGACTGACATACCCATGTATGTCAGATCATCATGGAGTGTCATTCATAGGACGGAGACAGCCTATTAGAAGAGAAGAGTCTATGTGGAAAGACAAGGTTGCTTGAAGAGAGTTCTCTTCTATGGACCCACAGTAAGGAGAAGTTTAAGGAAGAGAAGAAGATCTGTAAGATGTCCTCTGTGTTAACAAGACAACGTTAACATTACACATAACGGCCCTTTTCAGGGCCACTCATAAGTCTCGAAAAGATAGTAGCTTTCATTGCCACCCTTTTTTTCCCTTGTTTTATTTCCCATGTTATATTTCCCTTGACGCTATATAGGCTCACTATGTTCCATTTCCCTTGACGCTATACAGTCCCACTATGTTAAATTCCCTTGTCGCTATACAGTCCCACTATGTTAAATTCCCCTTGTCGCTATAGTACCCCAAGCTGTTTTGTCGCTATAGTGTCCCAAGCTGTTTTTGACTGGATTTTCCCTTGTCGCTATAAATCTTGTCGCTATATTCTCCCAAGCCCTTTTTGACTGGATTTTCCATTGTCGCCACGGTATCCCCATTAACTACTATCATGACTTAAAACAGAAAAATGGTGTCCTGCAGGATCTCGTAATAAGATAGACCTGAAGGATGTAAACAACCCGCCCTATACAAAACGAAAATATTTGTTTTCTTTTACCATAAACATCAACCTGCTTTCGATCATAGTTTAGATATTTTATGAATACGCTAATTGAAGGTGCACTAATTAAGGTACAGATGAAGATAGACAATTGCAAAATACCTCTTTCATACTCAAATTCTTGCCACAAATTAGCCTAATGTAAAATATAAGAACGTCCATCGCATGAGGCAGTTGTACAGTGTCACCTCGGACATGCATTTCACGGCAAGAAATAAAGACGAAAGAATTAAAGTATTGTACTTATATGAATGAAGTTCATATTTAAATTTAAATTTAAACAGTTTTCAGACTAATTTTTCATTACAAAAATTCATAAAAACTTACAAATGATGATTTATATTATATACAGAAGAAAAAAAAGGGCCTAAAGAATTTGAACATACCCCAAGCGCAATGTGCCTGATGACATCGTCTCGAAAGGGGTGATTCACATCCATACGCATGACAATAATCATTGGTTCAACATAATCACGTGACAATCCTAGCACAGGTTAATTGCGGTCAGATATAGTATCTATCAAAATGTATGTATATGTGAGACGCTTTATAAAGTCGAGCGAGATATACCATGATTCACCAACTTTCTGGAAAGGTTTTGAGATGAAGGGTGTGTGACAAAGATTTGAAAGACATCAGACTGAAAGACTCTAACTCGGACTAAAGAATCATTTTGGTTCCGATATTGTAATCCAGAAATGGCATGCAGAAGATAAACTTCATTAAATGAAATTTCTACATTAAGCTTTGCAATTCAGTTCATTTTCATTCGTGCCAGGATTGCATGGTCTGACAATTGCGTTATCCATAATGACGAAAGTGATCTTTAAGATGAAAATAAATATCTTGTTCAGTATCTCACAAATATTGTCTTCTAACATAAACGAGACTATTTGCATCCATTTTAATTATTTCTGCAGATGATCTGAACACGTAAAAGCAAGCGTAGATTATACAATCTTCTCAAAAATGGCTTTTGAGAATGGCAGTCATATTAAAGAAGCTCTAGTGAATGAAACAACACAAGAGACATGCGATTGTAATTGATCACTGTGTCTAGCACCGGGCATTATTTATCCTTTAGTATGATCAAAATACCTAAACACGCAAATCTTGATATTTCCTTGGCATAATAAAAACTCCCATGCACACAAGTATTGCTATCTTGGTCTTTTGCATGATGAAACTTTTAAACACACAAGTAGAGCTCTTTCTTTGGCATTAAAAAAAATCACTTACACTCCAGTCTTGTTATCGCGGTTGATAACATAACAAAACACATAAATCACAAATCATGTTATCTCTCTTCGCCACCTCACTGGTTCAAAACAGTTGGCAAAACTCTTTCACAACATGCGCTGATTTTCCTTCCTCAATACGTTTGAACGTATAGGTACAGCTTAAACTAGAGACATTGGCCAAAACTATGTGTTAAACATAAAATCCATGCAGTTATGGTGGTCGCTTCGTAGAGACGGAATACAAGACCCAAGAACACTGGACGACAGATTATACATATTATACAAATATAATATTTGAAAACTGAATTAATCGCTCAGAATAATTTGTAATGCAGTTACTGTGTTAGGAAAAAGTGCATCATGTTATCCGAGGAAACGTCCATCCAGGAATAGTTTTTTCCCCCTTTAATCAAAGACTTATATATGTCGTCAGCCTGATTCAAATGTGTCCAGAGTTGTTTATAGAGGTATAAATATCAAAGCATATTTATCAATATCTGAGCTCAGAAATGAACACATTCAGACTCTTTAGTGCCTTAAATTAAGGTTAGTTTCTAATATATCTGCTGCAAAGAAAACGCAACAAGAATGAAAAAGCAACTAAAACATTTCTACTGATACTGATTCTAACCACTTTGGATTGAGAGTCCTAATGAAAAATATAATGTCAATCAAAAAGATAATTTATGTGCCTTATTTTCCATCAAACGTATTCAGACTAAAATCTCAGATACTCACAAAAAAAATATTTTCAAGAAACATCGTAAATATAGTTTCCAACTGCCGATTACTTGTAACACAACCGCAGTGTTTTATAGTGAATAGAGTTGCAGATATTCAGAATGTCAGTGGGAACAATACACTTAAATTCATAGTGTTGACAATTAAAGATCTTCTTTCGCCATCCCAGTAAATTTGGGTTATTATAATGGATGTACAACGAAATAAGTAGGCTGCTACCGTATAAATCATTTACTACGATTACAATTGGTCTTGAATTAACATTTAGGTGTGCTGAATGGCAATGGTATTATGGATCTAGCTCCTGTCCTGCTCATAATAAAGCCTTGATTGGTCTTTCTTCGTTACATTTGAAAATTCCAAAGACTTTTGTTTACCGACTTTCTTGCTCTCTTTAGAATCTGTCTAGAGTCACCTTTGCATGATCAGATACAGTTAGTTCATACAGACATGTATAATGTAAAACCAATTTTAATCATATTCAAAGAGATAGGAAGAGAACCTTCTAGCATAAAAAACTGCATTACCTTTTGCCTGGCATCGAGTTGAGAGACAATTTTGGCATAAGATTTCTTTGCCTTCATCAGATTTTGCTGAAGCTGTTTCCTTGATTTGACTGTAACTTTATCTTCTGTAAAGCTAATATATATATATATATATATATATATATATATATATATATATATATATATATATATATATATATATATATATATATAACGTGCTTAAACTCGAATAAACAATAACATAGAAATAGTGAAAATAACAAGCTTGTAAAAACTTAATAAACAATTTATTGAGCACAAATATTTTCCAAAAAAGAAAAATAAACTTACTGTTTTAAGAATCAATTCCCAAAATTAATCCAAAAATAACTCAAAATATAATCCACTAGTGAAATTGCAAAAGTCCTGGTAATAAAATGTCCAAATAATTCCCAGTTCGAATCTTAGTGAAGCATCGAAGATGGAAGACGATGTCACGTAATGAAATCAGTTCTGGTCTTATGAAATTCAATGAGCACAATTATTTTCCACATAAATAACAAAAACAATCTTCTTGATTCAAACGAATTGAAATAATTTCCAATACAAGGTAATTTAAAATAACTCAAAACGACACACAACTTAGTATTCTAACAGCCCAACTTCTTCTAAATAGTTTGCTCCAAAAAACATAATTTATATACCTGTTTTTACGTAAACAAGGAAGGGGTCACATGATCTTCTAGAATCTTTTAGAACAAATTTACGTTCAAAAACTATCGTACACACCGTATGACCCAACTAAAAATAGAAAGATGTTTATAACAATGCTCCATAATGTCCTTGGAATCAACCAATCATTTTAAAAGCTTGTTTACAACTCTAAAGCCAGGTCAGAAATGAGGTCAACACCTGGTGTTTATTTGTAAAGTACAGGTCATCTCCCAATGAATGAATCCTAAACTTACATGTCAAATTTAAATCTGACAAGCAAACAATTAAAATAACAAATAAATGACCCAAATCAAATACACGTAACAATATATATATATATATATATATATATATATATATATATATATATATATATATATATATATATATATATATATATATATATATATATATATATAATATAAACCTAAGTAGCAGAAAAAAGCAAAACCAATAGATTTTGTAGAAATTCAACAAATAATTGCTTTCCTTTAAAACCATTGAAAACATTTTTTTAAAAACATTATTCTGAATAAAATTTTAAACAGTATTAAATCTTCTATCACATTTTCAAATGTATTGAGTATTTCGAATAAATTTCAGTAGTGTACTGAATGAATACCAATATTAACAATGCTAATCTGTTAGTAGCCTCGTATGTGTTAATGTTCAGTTTTGTTGTATCATAATCCAAAATCTCCTTGAGTAAATCTACTTACATTAGCACAGTAGAACTTTTGAATGAATAATGAATGTAAATAAATCCTCTCAAATAAAAATTGAACACAAGTAAATTATATCCTGAAAAACTATATGTACGATATGGAATAAAGAATTTCTCGTTACTTCTCCTTAATATACAAACCTAAATCGACATACGACGACTAGGATGATAGTCATAAAACACTACTCTGTTCTAAAAAAAACTCTGTTATGGATCAAATTCAATCACGCAATATATATAGTATTTTATATTGACCTAGAAATCGATGAGCCATAACGACATATGTAATTTATGTAAATTTATGTACGCACAAATTATATATGCAAATATCCTTGTGGGCAAACTGGAGGTCAACGTTTAGCATCAGTGGAACATGCATCATAATAGTGGGTGAGCTCCATTGATGACAGAAATAAAGTGTCAATATGGAAAAGAAAATCTGTATGATTACATATCAAAGGCAAACAACATCCATCCATAAATAAAATTCACGGTAGAAGTCACCAACTCAAATCAGGGGCCCCGAGTGGCCGAGTGGTCTAAAGCGCTTTCTGTTACGGATCACTGCCATCTCACCCTCTGTCTGCGTTGGTTCGAGTCTAAAATTCGGCTAATGTAGTTATGTGAGAAAGCTTGCCAGTAGCTTCTCATGGGTCGATGGTTCTTTCCTGGGGTTTTCCCGGGTTCTTGCTCCGCCAATAATACTGGCCGCCATGTATAGCCTATCGTGTGCTAAAAAATGGCGTTAAACCCTACAACAACAACAACAACAACAACCAACTCAAATCTCGTTTTCCTGGACACAACAACCAGATTGGTAGAACCGAAACTCCAAACACCATTATCTCCTCCCAACCAGCTGTCATCCCGAATTTGCTCCGAAGATGAAACAGTCAAACGAGGTCTGAAGAGTTATCAAAACATCTGATTTACCGAAGGTACGATAAAGACCATTTGCGAAGACAACTCAAAGGGCGAAACAGAAATATCACAATGACCTACTAAAATATGGAAAAAAGGAAGAAATGATAAGATAGTATCATTTATCCTGACCTACCACTCAGACAACCCCAAAGAAGGTGAAATCATCGAAAAACACTGTCCCATCGTGGAATCATGTGACACACTAAAGTTAATAATCCCGAACAGACCTGTAGTAGCCTACCAGATACTTTTTTAAAACAAAATCAAGGACATCCTGGCATTGACGAAGCTAATGTTGATCTCTAACCAGTATAACACTAGCCAATCTGTCCCCTGTGGCGATAAAAGGTTAACAAAAACTGTCATCATATGAGGGAGACCAGGACATTTTCAAGTACAGGGACTAGAAAAAAAAACGAACATACAAGGACCAAACAAAAATTGCAAAACAGAGAATGTAATTTATCTCATCACATGTTAGATCTTCGGTATGTCGGAGAAACTGAACGCTGCACAAAAGAATCAACCTTCATAGATCTGACTGGATGACACAGAAGTCCAGAAGCCGAGTCGCAGAACATTTCTCCTCTGCTGGCCTCACTTTCAGCGATATAAGACATTGCAATTGCTCACAATCATAACTTGATTTTCGAACACAGGAAAGAAAAAGGAATTATACTTGAATCATTGCAATGTAAACTCAGAAATAAAAATGAAGATATAACTCCTTTTGTTATTAAATATTTTGTCTAATTTAGTACGAGTATCAATAAATGTTGAGATTTATTAAAATTGTCAAGTAAAGCAAGATTTAAATCGCTAGACAAAAGCAAGCCAACACTTGCTTATAAAAAGAATAAAATTCTTAAAGATTTCCTAATCATTTCTAAATTATAAAAAAAATCATCATATAGAATAGGATCATCAACTAAATGTAATGCATATATATAAATATATATATATAAATATATATATATATATATATATATATATATATATATATATATATACATATATATATATATATATATATATGTATATATATATATATATATATATATATATATATATATATATATATATATATATATGTATATATATATATATATGTATATATATGACGGAATAAGGAAAAGACCATATTTCTCATCAGGAAATGTCAATAACTATTACTACCAATATAAAAACATACTTGTTTAAATAAGCAATGGCCTTCCTGTCATATTTAGCCACATTGCGTGAAGCATCGGCCCTTATCTTGGTTGCTGCTACGTCACACTCCAGAGCCGTACCCAAGTGATCGCCATCTTAAACAAATACATTTTTCCATTTTGAAATGTTTTATTATTTTATAAAAATGACTTTGTTTAAGTAAAATATAACATAGAGGATATCTTAAAGAATGATACATCAGTTATCATGATGCGCATATAACAGTCCCCTCAGTTTTTAAAGCATAAATATCATCTGATATACACTGCTTAAAATTCCGAAAGATACACGTGTATGGATACATGTTCTATACTTATGTACTTTAAAGATGCTTATTTTTATAGCATTGAGATAATTCCACTTTATAGTAGTGTCAAGGCCCAGGTTGTTTGATTCGAATTTAAGCGAAACTGGGTACCAATGAGTAGCAGTCCTTTGAGCTACCTTTTGCCGTAGTATGACAGTTTTAGATATATATGTTCAAAACAATGTCAGTGAAACCATTGCCATTTATTGAAAATTACATTATTTGTCTGTTATACCTAAAACCCTAATCGTCATGAGACAATGGCAAAAAGTAGCTAAACATTATTTTCACTCATGATTGTCTCTGATAAGTTCGTTTTATTTGTCATGAATAAGAGTAAACGCAAATAAAAGTGAAATATCCCCACTTACATTATACTTGTTAATCTCTTTAGAAGGGGAAATCTGTTTCACCCATTCGGCAATAAGGTCATACTTGCATCAAGTTTTGATGAAGAAGGTGCACACACACACACACAAATACACACACACACACACACACACACACACACACACACACACACAATAAAAACTTGTAACTTATTAGTCAGTTTAACACTGTAAGTAACCGGTTTGTGTGTTTGACTAAAACTTTAATGTAATTTCTCATTTTGAATATGACAATTAAATGTTGTGGTTGTTTTATATCATTACATTCCGGTATTACTTCATGGTTTACAGCAGCTTCAACCACGGTCAAATATGGACCTTCCGTTACGGAAGACTTACTATTGGTGGTGTTGGGTGGTAATTTCTTTATCTCTTTCTGGATAGCTGTGATCCACTCTATTGCGTTTTCATAGTACTTGTGCTCAAACTCAGCTCTTCTTTCTAGGTATTTCTTCCATGTGGCTATGTTTCTATAAATAGATAGGTAGATAGGTCGGTAGAGGTAATTTGAGAAAAATTTGAAATGCGTATATGTAAATATTATTGGACGTAAATCCATATTTAAAGCTACATTCAGGCAGTGAATACGGAGCAGGCAGGACCGGGACAGCAGCGGGCTATGGTGAAGCGAGGTGAACAGCGGATAAATGTTACCATTCAGGAGTGCATAGGAAATAATATAATGCACCCATAGAGTAACAAGGAGTTCGGAATACGAAATCTCCACTGCGGAACCCATACACTAAAGGGCCAGTTAGCTGTAAAATCCCTGACACGCTGAACAAGGAAATGGCGGCGGCCACGAGGAAAACAAGATGGACGTCCAAGCACGAGGTCGCATGACTTCACTAGCGGCGAGGACGAAATTGGAGGGACCTTCATGGATCGAATTACCGGTACTCGGAAAATTTCAGAATCTCAGAAGATATAAATTAACCAATCAGAGGGATAACAGGCACCCGCATGAGAAACTCTGTAGCTGCCAACCTACTGCACCGCGAAGATGTCTGCGGAGGAAGATGTGAATAATTTTCACATTTGCCTTTCATTTGCCTGAATAATAGGGTTCTCAATTGGTTACGAGAAACCCTTTTCGAATAATCTCTATTACAAACCTGACTTGATCAATTTTGAACACCGCTCAAAATTAACAATCTAATTACTAAACAGTGACTACACTTTTATATGTCGCATAGACATATTAGTTCAACAAATTTGTTAGGGACTTATGATACGTACACTATTGTACTAGAAAATTGGTATAGTTAGGATGTTAAAGAAAAATTCTACGACTCATTTATTTGATACAATTACATAGGTGGCTAACACGTTATTGGTTTTTTATTTTGTCCATTAGTATAACTGGACTGAATTTGAAACAAGTATGGCTAGGGCGTTCCAGGGCGTAAACGACATCCATCTACGACATCGGCTGGCCGACCTCCAGGACTTTTTCCTCCTTTTCCTCGTCCAGAGTCCATCAACATAGCGATATGACAAGACTATTTTTCTCTCGCTATTATTTGGTACCATTGCACCTCCATTTGTAACAAGCTCACCGATTGGTTGATAGGGTGTGTGTGTTGGGTCTATTCCCACACACCCAGGGATTTACATTCATGTCATTAGCCACTTTTTAGTGGTATGACATGACGGCCAATTAAAAAGCGCACTATGTGTGTTAAATACCCGTGGGGATGTGGCACCATTCCTTCCCCACGGGAAACCGACCACCATTAAAAATATGGTGGTTTAAACCAGTGATCACATGACCCTTTGTGGCCGGCATCACTTTAAACCAAACTATCTATCTATCTATTTAGAGCAAACGGACTGGTTTAAATTTTTCCGACGACGTACTGTTAACTTCCATTGTCAGATTATCATTTGTCTACAGTTCACTGACAGTCTGGATAACTATATTAAACCTGTATATTCGGTATATTGATGTCATCTGTGTTCCTTGATTAGATTTACCAAGGATTAAAACAGTTGTATGTTATTGTAGGTTTATTTCTAGTGCCCGATATATGGATGATAAGCCAACGGTTTGAGAAATGGGTGTTCAAAGCAATCTTTTACGATTACCGTTAAATACTTGGTATTTTGCACTATCGCATACGACCTGAACATGTACTTCAGATTCTTTATTCACAGCAGTCAGTGTTTGCACTAAGGGTGGGGTTGGGGTGGTAAAAAACGGTCTGGCTAATGATGCTGATGTAAGTGTTAGAGAACGAATGTTTTGCTCCCAACGGATTTTAAAGCCAGCACGCCTGGTGAAATCGCTCCAATGATTTTTTTTCTAAAACGACCATGTCCATATTGAAGAAAAAATATAAGAAGTCGTGGACTTGAAGCTGGTCTTGTCTTGGTGTAGTCAACTAGCATAATTTTTATATAATTCAACTTGGCAGTTAAGAATAAGCAGGAATGCTGTTGCAAGTTACGATGTACTACACTCATTATCTATGCTTGTGACTCAAATAAGCCGTTTTGTATAAATTTAACTTGAAATGTCTGGAGAAACATCTTAAGACATTACTCTATATATTCGTAACATGTACGATGGATACAATGTTGGTTTACCTATGGTCATGTACTGTGAACGATATTTCATACCCAGCGAAATATATGTTTTGTTCACCTTACTCTTTTTTTATCTCAGGTTGTCTCAGACTATGTCTTCTCATGCATGGGGTCAACGCGCTAGGAACTACTCGTTAATAGAAGAGACCTGTGTTGTGTTCAGCTGTCCTGACGTAGTTGTTCTAAATCCAACAGCAACAATAATAACAATAATAAATATATAACAAATAGAAATTCACTCATAAAGCAAAGTATGGTCTCTCCAACTTTGATAACACGCCATACACAACATTTTGTGAGAGACAGACACACACACGCACACCAAGTTGAGTTATTTGGTATAATGCTACAGACTACATACGGCATGGCAAATTTCATTATATCAGTAGCAAATGGTATCCAATTATATTTAAATACTTCGTGTGAACGACTTGTATACTTTTTGCTAGATTTATAGACGCTAACCAGAAAATTTACCGAGTTACAGGTAAAAAAAATAATATATTCTGTTTTAACGGATTATAACATTAAACACTTTTCTAGACACACGGAGAATACACATCACTGACTTCAAAAGCCATACTCTCTCAAATGCATCTCCAAAGCCAGCAACAAATTTAA